>WSLO01000448.1:0-12503 GCA_019677385.1 Ceratobasidium sp. 392
GTAATATCGGTTCGGTATAGTTTCTGAAATACCACCTCGTTTAATACAGCACACTTTAGCTCAAATGAAGTTACGAACTTGACCTTCCGAACCGCCCATCCAACTATAACTAAAACTAAATACGACACGAACGCGAAAATGAAGTCCTTGCGGGGGGTTGGCTGGCTTTTCAACAACGCAGTTTGTATCTTTCTCGCCCCAATCAGATGCGGAAACCTAGAGAATAAACCCTTCTTACCAGATTCAGGATACGTGCGTTGTTACTTAGTTGCAACACCGGGACCAAGTTCGAGGTAGCGAAACATCCAAAGTACAAAGCAAATATGGTAGGTCCGATCGATATAGCATCGAGAACGAATCGTCGAACCAACACAATAGGTATTACCCTTTGCAGCGAGTGTAAGCTATCAAAAGAGCCCGAGGTAGGAGCGAAGCCCTTAGGTACAGATGCTCGGGGATTAGGGGCAAAATACATCGTCCATACCCCTACTTTCTTTTCGTACAGAGGCTGAGTGCTCGACGTCATAGGATGAACGAGAGACGCAGATCAAGTCAAATGGCAAGCTAGCAAGAAAATGGGGTCGACGAGGAGACACGCAGACTACAAGTAACAGGGCTGACTATGTGCATTCGAGCAGGACCATGAGAACCAAGTACACCGTAATAGCGCCGCTTCTACATTCAGATCGCAGCACAAGATCACTCACGCAGTCAGATGGGCTACTACGCCTGTTCCTGAATATATTAGTCAGCTCACATATACCACAGCATCATTATGTACGCTTGAGTGCCCATGTGGGAGTCGTAGTACCAGACACGCTCAACGTAGATCTGCGCACTGCGAAAGCGCGGTTGGGATGAAGGTATTTGCAAATAGGGAATACATACTTGTGTGTCCCAGCTTACACCTGATGATTGTTATTTACGTACTGTATTAGACCTTGCTCTCGCCCACCGCTGGCGACAGTTTCCAGATTCGACAAGCTTTTAGACTATCACACTTTGATTCTAATCACCATCTTGCCCCTGTTCGTAAGTGCCTGCGTGCCTCGTGTTCGGCACTTTCATACTACTGTCGGTCTGAAACCCAAGCTCGCAGAAATGGGCCCGCCCATCCAGGTCTTCTTAACTTCTATCGCATCGGCGCCTGCACTCAGGCAACGACAGGGTAAGCCTAGGCCTTGTTGATATGGCAAGTCTCTCATGACAGCACTAGAACACCTTCTACGCATTTTGCAGGTCAAGAAGATACCCTTTACCTCGTATGATGTACGTATACTTTGTGTCGCTTAGAACGTGGATTAACTCGCAATCATAGCTGGCATCCGACGAGGAAGCGAAGAAGTTGTGGCGTAGGAAAGCACCGGCCAACAATTCAAGTCTGCCTGGCATTTTAATAGGAGGGGAATTTGCAGGAGTAAGTACCCCCACACTCACCCACGCCAACCCTGCACGTTTAATGATCGTCAATCTAGACGTACGCGGAGTTTGACGAGGCTGTCGAATTTGGGGAGTTAGACCAGTTCTTTAGGGTATGCGCATTATTTTGTGATCTTCCCCATCGTTATAACCCTTGTCTTAGCTCAAAGAGGCCTGGGGAGAAGAAGATGAGGCTCTCGCGCCGACGCCAGTGCCCCAAAAACCTATTGGTGTTCCGGGTGTTGCCACGCCGCTCCAGGTTACGGGCCAGAAACCTTCGTTCTCACCGTCGCCGTCCAAGCCGCCCAAAAAGCCGTCTGGCAAGTCGGTTGATCTTGGATCGGAGCTCTCGGGATTTGGGCTGGAAGGTGTCAAAGTTAGTGAGGAGGAAATGCTTGAGCTCGTGGCGAGTCTTGGGCTGGGCGGTGACGACGCGGACGATCTTGTCAAAGGGCTTGGGCTTTCATCCAAACCGCAGCCGCTCCAGGCTAAACTCGAGGCGGCCGCAAATGCAGAGTCTTCGCTACAAACACCAACAAAGGTTCCGGATGCGATTGATAGCACCGCAAAGCCCGAACCGCCTACGACAGCAGCGGCTCCGAGCGATCAGATAGCCGAGACTAATCCGGCACCAGGTCCCGTAGATGACAGCAAAGTGCCTGTCAGTGTAGCCAGTGCAAAGCCTGAGAGTGCTCCAACGGTCCAGGAGAATCGAGAGCCGGACGGCGGGTCGAGCCCGAAGAACTCAATACAGCCAGCCGAGTCGGAAGTTTCTTCGGCAGTTGCTGCTCCTAGTGACGATACGCATGCACCATCAGCTACTAATCGCGAGGAGAGCACCGCTCCTGGAGCGGAGTCCGGTGCAACTACGGATTCACAGACAAAGTAGGCGGGTAGAGCGGCCATAGTGGGCTGCATCGCCTATAAGATGTATGCGGTAGTCAGAGTGAATCGGGGAATAGAAAGCGTGTGAAAAATGCGTAATTGAGGAGCGCCCCTGAACGTCGAGAAGCGTTATGTAAGTGGAGTCACGTGGGAAGCCATGAGGTGCTTTGATCGCAGTCTTTGGTCGTTTTCGTGTTGTGAGCCACGACAGCTTCGTCTCGTCTACCACTCCACCCACCATATTATTATATCCAGCCAGCCATTTCCGTTTCGTTCCTCCTACGTCCTCTATTTCTAGATCTCTTCGCTTCTCTCTGTACTTGTGCAATCCAGTCTGATAAATGTACGCCCCGCCCTGCTCATTCCGGCTGCGCTTCAACTTATCGCCCTCTCCAGATGTCCCCCTATTATACCGGTCCTGTCCCGACTGCGCCCCGCTTTTGGGACATGAAGGTGAGCAACGATCGATCATGCTGGCTCGGCCTCTCCGAAAGTCGCGTGATTACTCATTTTCTCTCACCATCGACAGGCCACGTCCGCTTCGTTGGATAACAACCTTGACCGCGTACGTGATTCGTGGCGCCTCGTGTCGTGAAAATGTTCTCACCCACTTCTAGGCCTTCCAAATGCCAGGCCATTTTGATCTACGTACTCTAAAACAGGACTCCCCCGAAGTCGTATCGCCCCCCGAATCTGAATATTATACGCCAACCCTCAACCAGGACGGTTTCGCCTCAAATTCCCCCTCAACCGTGTTCCACACTCCCGAGTCGAACAAAACTTCCCCGGATCGTCGCGCCGTCATGTATCACCATGTATCGTCCCCCGACTCGCCGACCATCTCTCCGTCCCCTTCGCCGACGGATAGTATGTTTTCCCGCCCGTCGCGCCCGGACAGCGCTACGTCTTTTGTCGAATCGGACGAGGGGCATGGGCCCAAACGCTCGCCCTTGCGCCAGCGCTCGTCTGTGCCCTCGCTTGTGGTCACGGATTATGATTCGGACGAAGAGCGCAGACCCGAGGTAGATGCCTCCCCTATTCAGGACTCGTTCGTGGTCATGCAGGCACGAGCCCATCAGCGATCGATGGAGTTGCGCGCGGAAGCGATGGCATTTCGCCCTACGGCACGTGATGCCCGTCAAATCACCAACGTCCCATTGCCATCTCCGTCGGTCCACGGTAACTTTGCAACTCCTGTAGTCCGACCTCAGGCGAGGGCTGTACCCCAGACTAGGGTTCCGCCGCAGTATACGCTTCCTCCTCGCACACATCCATTTGGCCAGAGCATGAATCCGGTGCCTCAGCCGACCACACCCGCTACTATGGCCCCTCGGTACAAACAAGCACCGGCTTTCCAGGTTGTCCCGAGGCGCTTTCCAACTCCCAAGCCCGTCCTAGCGATGCGAATGGCGACCGGGCCGCAGCAGGTTATGCAGCCTATGGCAAACACTCCTCAGGCTCGGGTGTTCAAGCCGCAGCAGCAAGCTACTCTTTACGATTCGCGTGGACAGACGTTTGAGAACAAGGCGGTCACGATCCGTCCTCCTGTATCCCGCGCCCCAGCGATGCCATTGACCAGCGTCCGCCACTTGTGGCCCGTATCGAGCGCGTCTCTGCCCAACGCAGAGTCTAACTCGACTGTCTGGCACCCTTCGGTTCAGGAAGCCCGATCTATCGTATCAATCCAGCAGGCTCGGATTCTCAAGGGCTTCCCGAATGGCATCCCTCACGGTGGCGGCCTTTACCTCCCAATTCCTTTTGACGAAACTTTTGCTTAAATATGGTGGCTCACTTGTAACAATTGTACTGGATCATGGATAGGACATTGGTATAGTTAATATTTGTCAATACTTTCTGGACTGTTCTTTTTTGCGCTTTCTACGTCCTCCTTCGCTCTTTTTTCGCACTGGTTATCCTCTCTTTATCTCGTTTTTTCCTGCAACAAATTGTGCCATTATTGTTTCTTGTTCTTTCATACCCTACCCTCTTTGCAGTTTTTAGTCGCGCTGCTGCTGCGAGGACATGTATCAACCATAAAGCCATATGTCATATTTGATTCACTGGTTCATGGAACCAATTTTTTTAAACTTGCCTGTTGCACGTGCTCATCAACCTTTAGAATGAGCGACGATCTCAGTCTGCAAAGCGTGCTCGGCGAGCATGCGAACTCGCCCAAACTCGAGTCTCTTCTCCAAAAATTAGGCGCGCTCAAAGCTCCGCCCATCACCCGCCCGACTCCGGATGTGAAATCGTACGGCGATGCGGTCTATTATAACTTCTACCCGCTCGGAATCAGCCTCATGTTTGCGCCACCGACCAAAGGGAACAAGGTCGCGCTAGAGCAGTTTGTGTGCGAGTCGATCGACGTGATGAACGTACCCGATGCCGAACCAGGAAACGCGCGTGCGGCCAAAGCGAGCTCTGCGTACCGCGCCTTTCCCAGTCTGGCCTTGCTCTCATTTCCCGGCACGTCCTTTGTGCTAGAGCCGATGACTACTGGTGCCGAATTTGTGCAGCATTTGGGCGAGCCCGCACGTAAGGGCGGCGGGACTGGTACAGCAGGTCCCGGAATTTGGTGCGAATGGCCCGCACGAGGGCTCATGGTTGAATTTGGAGGAGATGAGGCGCGCGGGCCGGATGCCTGGGATAAGGGTGGGAAGGCGATATGGAGCGTGCTCACTGTGTTTCGTGTTACTGAGTAGATGGTCTGTGATTAGTAGGGGGAAGTAATTCGGTGGTTCGTGGGTTACTGTATGCAGCTAGGTGTGGGTGTATGCTTGGTACCAATTTGGGTCGTATTGTACGAGACATCCAGAGATGATGTTCAGAATACTGATGTCTAATTGTATGCTTGATATTTGACGTGAAACCCGGTCAAATATGGTGTGTATAGTCACCTCGTTGCCGCCAATGTGATTCGCCTCGAAACCCGCTTAAAATATTAATCATCTTGAAGATCGGTGATAGACGCGCGCCGAAGCTGGCAAACAATATCGAGGCTGATTGGAACGCTGCGCGATGAAAGTACCGAGGAACAACATAACGCCTCTGCTATGCATACCGTTATGGTGAAACGCGCTCATTAAGCTGTTGCGCTAACCTACCTAGCACGCTCCGAGGCCCAAAGTCAACAAAAATCACGAGAATCGATCAGTGAACGTCGGTCAAACCTCGTGTACCACGGGTGCAGCCGAAAATCATACGACCACGTATATGCGTGTCATGGGCTCAATTGACAGATCAGGGCAAATGCGCCTGACTTTCAGATGATAAATGAAGGCCCGGCTGATAAATGACCTTGTCATGAATTCATTATTTATTAGCCACACGCTGGTCGCACTCTCGCTTGGATGAACCCACCACGACGTAGATCATCCGCCCCTTTTTGATTTGACATGTGTCCTCCCAACAAGCCTCGAACCTTCCTACCAGCATATGGCGACCACAGCTCCTTCATTTACTTGAAGTCGCTGCCCCTTGCCTTTCTGCCGTGCTCGGCACTGGTAGTATACACACTTGCTCTAGCCTCGATCGTCGGATTCTCCCACCTCGTTACGTTGACTCGATGCTGCGGGGTATGCACATGGGGATACAGCGGGCCGTGAGGTACAACTGTGTATCTTTACGGAGATCTCGACATATCGAGTATTCAGATCGCAAAGGAGAGTTCAACTTGTTGTCTATCAGATACGTCTCCTGGTTCGAACAAACCTTGCTAGCGGGAGTGGCAAACGGCCAAAAGAGACGGACAACTCGTGCATACACTCACCCCCTTTCCCCCCTTTCCCTTCCGGGTAGATTTCATCGACATTTGGAATGACTCGTACTCCGCTTAGCTGCTACTCCTTTGTCTATAGTTCGCCTGTTCACTAGGAGATACACGCCCTTTGCCCACCACCTGTTCCCTCGCCCGTGCCTCGAGGCCTACACGCGACGACATCTGATTGCTGGCAAAAAAACACGGTTTGAATACAATTTGATTGCGACGTGTCTGGTCATGGTCGTAGCGGTTCGTACGTATACGTGAGAGATAAACCAAGGTGGGGGCATATGGGATATCCAAGCGAAAGAGAATATGACGAACAGAATGAGCGAGGACAGGGGGTAACCAACTGGCAATCAGGATAAATCATACAGTGCGCCGAACCAGGTGGATGCAAAACGAAACTGGCCGTCAGATAAAAATTAGACTCTAAAATACGAAGGAAATGTGTCGCATAGATCTGAGCCGAGTCGCGAAAAGATCGAATGGTGGAGGCAAAAGCACGAAGGGAAACGAGCAAGCAAGAAAGATAGCGCATACACCCTCACTTTCTGCGCTCTTCTCACCCCTTTCCTAAAACACACACCTCTGCTCCTGCTCCCCGAGTCTATGTACTTCCATTCCTCCTCCTGCCCGAGAAATCAGCGCTGCTATTTCGCCCCTCGGTCAAGCGTGAAATAATCTCAGCAGCTGAAATATCAGGCCCGAACACGAATGGCTCCCTTTCCCTCTCCCGCTCTCGGTCCCTATCCCTGTCCCTGTCCCTATCCCGCTCTCTATCTCTGTCTCTCGGTCGAGGGTGCTGGGAATGTGACTCCCGTCTCTGGTGCGCCTGGTCAGGCGACCTTGGACCACCACTCCCGCCGCTTCCCGCCCCACCACTCACGACTCTGTCAGGCGAACGCGGACCAGTGTTGACTACAGGGGGCGGGGACTTGATGCCGCCACGCAGGTCTTCTGAATGTCGCAATTTGCTCGGCCTTCGACCTAACCCTGGACCAGCTGTGGCTCCAGCACCGCCAGGATACTGACCATACTGAGGGAATGACGCCGATTGTTGTGCGAACGCGGTTCGATCTGTCGTGGTTCGCTCCATTGGGGGCGGTTGGGCGAAAGACTGAGCGCTGGAAGGCGGGATTGGCGGAGGTGGGGGAGGACCTTGTTGCTGAAGGTTGATTGGCGGGGGACCAGCTTCGCTTGGCCGTCTTCGGCCGGTCAACTGGGGCTGCAGGGGCTGCATATTTGGAGGCTGAAGGTGGTGAGGAATTGGAGGTGGGGGCGGGATTGATCCTCCACCAGTGCCGGTACCACTACTCGGGCTGCCGTCTATCACAGGAGCAGGATTGGCGCTTGCCATTGCACTAGGAGGTCGGAAGATTGGAATAGGCTGCGTTCCGCCTGGCCCAGCAGAATAGAGATTATTCGTGTTCGAGTAGTGAGACTGGCCGGTATCTTGCCGACTTATACCATATCCAGCATGATATGCCTGTTCGGGACTTGGTCCTGCTGGTTTAGGGAATGTGCGTGCCCGAGGTGGAGCTGACGTCGGCGGCATCGAGGGAGGAACAACAGGCGGCGGAGGGTGTGCATCGAGGCTGCTCGTTGGAGAGCTCGAGCGAGACTCGGAATGGGATTCTGAATTTCGGGAGCTGCCTGATTCGTGTGGAGAGTGATGATGGGGCATTGTAGACGGAGGGGGGCTGTGAGACGGCAGGGATGGATCACGGTTGTACGCATAGACGAGCTCTGCGATCCTAAGGAAACGATTAGAAGACAAAATGGAAGCACGTATCAAACATACTCTTGTTCAATGTCGGGGAAGATGGGCTTTCGGGGCCCTCCGACGCATTTCGCAGCGTGGGCGAGGATCACATATGGATTGACGCCAGGAAGGGGATATTGCGGCGGGCGAGGCAGATGGATGGCAGACTCGTGGTCTGGGGGCATGGTGGACACGAGGGTCATCCGGCCACCTGCGGGCGTAAGCGAGAGAGCCTCGTCGCCAAACGCGCAGTTGAGAAAGTCGAATTTGCCGCTCAACTAGGCCCGATGAGTGGCTGTCTTGAACTAGAGCAGGTACGCTTACTTGGGGTAGGGTGCGTGGGGGCACGTCGTGGCCCAGGGCGAGGCGATGGTCGCGATCGCGCATGTCGTGCTCTTCGTGGACTCGCATGGCATGTCTGTCTTCTGGACATGGCACAAAACACCACCGCCGATGGAGGAAGAGCTCGTGGTGGTTCGGGCATACTGCTCTCATCAGCAAGGGCGGGGCACAATATAGCACTCTACTCACACGAGATTATATTCTGCGGGTGCAGAGCATTGAACGTGGCGGCAGCCAGTCCACGTTCCTTGAGCCACTCGAGCTAGCGGGCGTCAGCGCTGGCACGGCGCGACTCCCTCGCGCGCTCACCTCTATCTCATCCCAAGGCGAGCCAGCGACTATGAGCACTGGATCAGGCATCGTATTTGCTGCACCGCACAACAAACATTTCTTCTGGTCACGCTTGCGCACAAATTCGCGTGCTTCGGGTGGAACAATATACGCATCCTTGCGGTCGTCCTTGCCCACCATCCCGTCGTAGCGCGGTCACGGCAATACTCGAGGATCTCGAGGAGAAAAGAACGTCTATAACACTGTCAGTAGTGTACACCACACGTGCGCACGGATGCTCTCGACAAGTCTCGGCGAAATGGGCTGTGCTGCTCGACTGGGTCGGTCGCTGCAGTGGGGAATCCAGTCACGTGTGGCGCTCCGAAGTATGCGCCCGTCACGTGCGCATCTAACCCGTATTTTTGGAATTTACCATGCCGCGCCGTCCGCGACCTGCCAATCGGCCCCCACCGCGCTCAAAGCGGCTGCATCCAGATGAGGAGCAAGAAGATGACATAGCAGATATGAGGGAAGACCGCCCGCGGTTCGCCCAGTGGGTACCGGAGGACGAGCTTGACGTGAGTGTTTCTGCCCGCTGCATCTTCCCTACTCACCTTTTATAGCCCAGCGAGTCGGGTTCTAGCTCCCGCTCGCAGTCGGGGCCCAACTCGGATTCGGATCCAGACCCAGATTCAGACTCTGACGCGAGCTCTGAATCTGATGCGCCAGTCGCGGAATCCTCGAAAGCTGCTAAACCAGAATGGGCCACCGCCAAACGTAAGAAAGACATCGAAAAGAGGTCAAACAAGCACGCGTAAGTCTTTACCCATAATTTCGAGGCTAATGATTCTAACGGCTTGCATACAGTCCAACAGAAGTAACGTCGAAACGTCCTGTCTCACGACACCGTGCCGTTGTGGACGTGCAGAAACCAGTAGGCTCGTACCTCCCATCTGTTTGTCAAGTTTGACCTATGGGTGTAGATTGCTCGAGACCCTCGCTTTGCTCCTATTTCCGGAGAACTCTCCCAGCCACACTTTTCCAGAGCATATTCCTTCCTTCCCGAGCTACAGAAATCCGAAGCCGCCACCCTGCGGGAGTCACTTGCTAAAGCTCGTAAACAACGTGCAGCCCCGGAGACAATTGACAAACTCGAGAGGGCTCTAAAGCGTGCCGAAAGTGCTTTGGAACGTGCCAGGAGGGAGGAGAGGGAGCGTGAGGTGCTTGCAAAGGCCAAGAAGGAAGAGAAAGCAAAGAGGCAAGAAGGCAAAGGCGCTTGGTTCTTGAAGAAATGTGAGCATGGCTAGAATCGGTACTGTCGACATTTACTCATGCCCATTTTACAGCCGAGAAACGCAACATGCTCCTCCAAGCTAAATTTGACGACCTTGCGGCATCCGGCGGTCAAAACGCAGTTCGCAAAGCCATTGACAAGCGCAAGAAGAAGCTCACACAGAAGGAGAAAAAGGCACGACCGTTTAGCAAAGCCCAAGCCAGGGCGTTTACGCAGAGTCAGAGTCTAGACGAAGGTGGTAGGAGAGAAAACAGTGGCGGCGATCGCAAGCGCCGGCGCATGTAGATCCTTGTATAAATGTGAAAAGTTAATGTGTATTGGGCATGGAAAATACTGGATAAGGTAGGCATGACTAGAGACAGATGAACCGAACAAATGTCAAAACAATGTGCTACAAATCGAACAAGAATAAAACATATGAAGTAAAGAAAGCAAGTAGAAAAACGTTCAAAAAATCCTTAAGCAGCGTCCGATGCTACGCTCCCTGCTCTTTTCAAGGCCAGTGCCCGAGCGACTTGTTCCCTCATTGCAGCGAGCATTTCCTCTTGCCGCATCAACTCTGCGACATCCAATTCAGCAAGCGCTTCAGCGTCCGCCATCAGGGCTTCGAGCGAGGCAGTACGAGTAACGGGTTCGGCAGTCGACGCCCCAGGCGTATCACTCGCAGCAGTTGCTGCGGGTGTAGTAGCAATGGTCTCGGCGGCATCCACGGTAGCGTCACTTTCAACCTGAGCCACGCTCGCTGCATTTTTCAAGCTGTCATCGGTCGGTTTGGTTGGGGTTTTCGAGTTGGCAATACTCGCCGCTCGGCCGACGCTCCCAACGACGGCCTTTTTCGCAGATAGAGGCATAGATTTGACTCGTCGCAAGCTAGGTGTGTCATCGGGCGACTCTCCGTCGAACATATCGGCCGTAAGGACCTGCTTGGGTGTGATCGTGAGGTCTCCGGACCTGACAGAAGAGCGACTGTTCTTGCGAGAGCGCCCAAGTTCAATCGATTGTTCGCCTGGACTATCCCGATCTGAACGACGGCGCTTCAACGGGCGGCGTGATGGAGTAGATTCTAAAGAAATGGTCAACTCGTCGTCCCAATACGTCAAGCAATGTTGCTCACCCGATGCTGGCGGCAAGTTCGCCAGTTCAGGTAGCTTCGACCATGATCGCGTCCGGCGCACACGCTCAGGCATTCCTGACCTCTCCTTTCGCGGTGCTATACAACCAAGTCAGCGCGGCCCAAGTTGACTTGAGATGAAACATACTGATGGCAGATACAGATGTGGTTCGCGACACTGAATCACTCGACCAGCGTTTAAGCACCTCCGAAACGCGCGGAACTTCCACAACAAGCGTCATGCGCTTCTTGCGAGTTGGCAATGACATTGTGATATCGGGGAGGTCATTGAGGTCATTGTCGGGCAAATCGTCGATCGAAGTGTTTGTAGAATCATCCACCGAAGTTTCAGCCGACTCATCAGCTGGATCCTTGGCAGTCTCAATTATTTCACTGAGAGATATTTCGGCGGACTCATCGGCTGATACGCTGACCGGTTTGGCAGTAGGGAAGGCAGGAAGTTGTTGCGGAATGCCAGTAGGCGACCAAGCAGGGGGCGGGACGTTGAACTTTTCGGGCGAGTAGAAGATTGATTCTTCCACCACGGAGCTCGGCGAAGACGAACGCGACCTTGTCGGGAACCTCAAAATAGGTAGCGACTCTATCTCGGGGTCAGCAACAAACAATCCTTTGGGGCGTTTGCTAGGCAAGCCAGCTACAAAAAGCAATTAGCTATGGAGCATTTATGACATAAAATGCGAGTAATTACCATCTTCAGACTTGCGCTTCCTCGGTGATTCGCATATCGACGCTGTAACGGGCCCCGCCCGGGTATCCTCAGCGACCGTCTCGGTTGTCTCCGGTTGGCTGTCAGGGATACACTGCGACTCCGCCTGGGGCCGGACGTCCGATCGGGCAGGTCCAGGGACAGGGGTGGAGGCTCGCGCCGGAACAAGGCTCGAAGGCGAGCCTGGACGCGTCGGGGGCTCATAGACGATCGTCTCCTCCACAATATCCGAATCATCCAGCAGTTCATCGATCTCTTCTACGCTGGACTCGACAGTTTCCTCGTCGGCGCTAGCCTCTGTTTGCCGATTGGTCGCGTCGGCCATCTCCACACTTTCGATACTGGTATTCGCCTCTTCAGAGCTAGTACCAGTTTGCTCTGTTGACTTGTCTGAGGTGCTATCGCCAGTGGTGCCGGTGTTAGCATCTACCGTATTATCAGGCGCTGGCAAATCCTTAGGTTGAGTCTATACCATGCCGTCGCAGTTAGAAATAGTAAACGTCAACCAAATCCCAAAACGCACCTCTTCCCCAAGGTCGGTACCCAATGAAATCCCGCCTTCGATCAGCTCCTCAATGTTCAAGATACCACGAAGGCATGGCTTCAATATCTCGGGATAGCCACCCTCAGGCGGGCCTCGCGCAGCAAACTTCTGATTCCAGAACAGCGAGAACGCAAGGGGCCCAGCACCAGGTGCAGGTATGCGCGTGAACGCAGACGCGAGGAATGGAGCCAGCTGGCCGAGATCGAGAAGCTCGTCAGGTACGGCGGTTAGACCTTGCATAGCGTGCGCGTAGAACATAACAGGCTGTAAATGCGCGTCAATTTTCTTGTGCAAACCCAATCGGTCAAGGTAAGACTTACCCCATCGTTGAATTCTTGGTCGGATAATGCAAGTTGCTCGTCTTCGATCCACATCTGCATTCCGGC
>WSLO01000450.1:0-16387 GCA_019677385.1 Ceratobasidium sp. 392
TCTTCCGCGTCATCTGAATCATACTCCTCTTCCGAATCGTAACCGTAGCAATCATCGCCCACCTCTTCACTGCTGACGAGGTTTCCGCAGCACGGAAACTCCCACATATGGTACTCCCATGGCCTATCGGACTGCTCGTCTCGGACTTCTGTCTCTTCGGGATTCGTACACTTTATGACGCAAGATTTTATGGTGTTGGAGGACTCGCGATAGGTATTGTGACAGCGAACGCAGTGCTTTGGCTTCGAGTCGGCTTTGACAAGAGGCATAAGGACGGCTTTGAGTACTTGAATCGTTTCGGACGGTGCATTGTCAGGAGTGTTGGAAAGAGCTTCGACGAGATTGGCAGTGTCACAGTTCTTTAGAGCTTTCTTGAGGTCCTTCACGTCCTTTGCGGTAGACCCTGAAGCAGCAGCCTTGCCATTGGAGTCAATTTTTCGTTTTCTGTCCAACATATTAGGATTGAGTGACTCGCATCTATGTCTGGAACGGTACGTACTTTGTGTCCGCCAGCATTCTCGTACTCGAAGCGGAGGGCGTGGTCGTGGTTTGAGGGCAAGCTGCGTTGACCTTGCGAGTTTGAGTTCGTTTATATACAGTCGAACGTGTTGACGAGAAACAATGACAAACACGACGCGAGCTAGAACGTCCGTTAGTTAAGGCAGCTTGTACCGACCGGTGCATTGATTATCCGGTCCTATACATACAGTCGAACTTGTTGAAAAGCATAACGACAAGTGGGACGTGAGCTAGAAGTCTCCTCAGGCGGGGTATCTCGCAAAAACCGGTGCGCCGGCTGGCCGGCTTTACCTAAGCAAGTCGCTCACGCATACATCGAGACCGTCAATTAGTTAGTATGGCAGACTACATACATAAGTAGACATCGAAAAAAATGAGAAAAAATGCAAGAAAAAGACCAAAGCTTAGCATTGACTGCTACTACATCATTATGTCTTTTATACAGCAAAAAGACGATGAGATTATTGGGAAAGCTCTATACATGCTTTCTTGACAAGCATAGGTTTCCTTTTCCCGGCGTGTGGTGGCTGTGTCTCACCGTACCTTCGGCCGCCACACTCGCCGGATGGGGGAATTTGACCCCCCCGCATGAAACACGTCAATTCTGTCGCACTATGCATTTGTACGGTATGCTTTTCAGCAAGTTCGACTGTATGTAAATAATGGGCTGAGCACCACGGTGTCATTCCGAGGGGAAAGCGTTTGAATCAGAAATTAAGCTCGCGAATGAATCGTCAAGCAATCCAACCTCAAATTATCGCCTAACATTCTCTGTAGGTTATCCCGATAGCTTTCAGAGCAAGAGACAACCCACAATTTTCTTTTCAAGCTTCCCTTTTCACATCCTTTCAACTTGCACGTACGAACATTTTTATTTTGTCCTGAAAAGTTGACTCCCTTCTCTTGCCCTTTTCGCTCTTTCCACGAACGGTAATATTTGACTGAAGTATGATCTGGTGTATGCTTCGCGGTGTAGCATACGAAATTCCAATCCGCGCCCAAACTTTCCGGATCTTATGAATCGCCCCCATAGATTTCATCTACGTATTCGTCATTGTCGACTAGCTTTCCGCAACACGGAAACTCCCACATATGGAACTCCCATGGCCGATCTGACACATTATCCGGGTATTTCGTCCCTTCTGGACGCACGCGTTTGGTGGAACAAGACTCGCGATATGTCTTGTGACAGCGGACGCAGTGCTTTAGACCAGTGTTAGCTTGGGTGAGGGGTATCAAGATAGTTTTGAACGTTTGGATAGTTTCGGGCAACGTATCGTCAAGCGAGGTTGAAAGAGCTTGGATGGAGTCGGCGGCATTACAATCTTTTCAAGCTTCCTTGAGCTCCCTTACGTCCTTGAGGTCGGGTTGGACTTGGAACTTGAGGCGGTGTTGTCACCTGCGTTAGTCTTTCGTTTTCTATCCAAAAGGTTGGTGATAAGTTTCTTATTTAGACCTGAGGAGTTACGTACTTAGTGTCCGGTGGCATGGGTTTGGCTCGTGGAGTGGTGGTTGGGTTTATATAGGCGCTAGTCAACCATGACATGATATGTCACCTTTTGTTTCGCTGTATTCATTTTCCTCACGTGACCTGCTGCCGTTGTACCTATCCCTCCTCCTTTCACTACGGGGGCTTGGGTGTTTTCACTTGAGCAAAATGCGGAAGAAATGAGTAAACGATAAAGGAAGCGGGCTTGGGTGAATTTTTAGCCCGCAGAAAAAATGCCTAATCCCCTGTAGTGTTTTGTCCTTCCATATATACCCCTATTCTAGCCTATTTTCCTACACCATGTATTGCATGGTCTGACTTACCATCGTGTAACACACTATAAATATGTCCCAAATAAAGAGAGTGTCACGTTCTCCAGCGGCCGCTGTGTGTTTGCCGCTCCAGACTCCGGGCCAGATTACAGCAGTATCGCAGTTGCTAGAGCCTTCATGAGGTCGTTCATGTCCTTTGAGATAAACCTTGAAGCGATGACTTTGCCGTCAGGGTTGATCTTTTGCCTTCTGTTCAAAATGTTAGGGCAAATGACGCACATCAGTATCTGGAGTAGTACATACTTTATGTCCACTGGCGTATTTGTACCTGGATGTGAAGCGCGTGGTGGCTTAAGGGCAACCTGTGGGCCGATGTCGCAAGTTGCAAGCTGCTTATGTAGGCGCTAGCCACGATGACACGCTTCGGACAATTTAATTAGAATCTAGCGGACTCGGAGTTGCACTTTTACTTTCAGGCTCCGTGCGCAATTAGGCGGATTTATGCAAGTATAAGCTTGAAGTGTCGCTCTAATCAGTAGCCTGGAGGCTCCGGTGCTATCAGAGCTTCCAGAGCCACCGGATCCTGTGGTACAACAAACCTTTCCAAAAGTATCCCAACAATATCGACGCTTGACACCAAAGCCGTTTTCGCCTTGTTTCTAGATCCCCGCCGAGTCCCGCCAGGGAGGATGCAGCTTCTAGTTCTAGCTCTCGTGGTTTTGGCTGAAGTATTCCCTATATTTTAGACTGGCTAGACGCTATCTTCCCAACATCTTCCGGGTTGCGGGCCTTTTTGTAGGCGGCTAGTCATTTTATACCGCTACTATGCGAGGAGAACTTTTCGTAGATGTATGCGCTTTTGCGCTGTTACTTTCCTCTATGAAACGTTGATTCCAGGCCCCGCACTGGGTTATGTTTGAAACAGAACAGAGAGTCGATCAAAGGGGGGCATAAGGATTCTGGTAGCAAGACACGCTAAGGCAGCCTTAACAATCTATTATGAAGCAAAATCAATTAGCAGAATGCATCTAGACTGTTGAACTGTGCCCGTGTTGTCCTCAGATTGTCGAGTTCAGTGCTTGCTCTCTCAACCGGATAGTGAAATACTGAAAATGCACATGACAACCAAGCTATATGACTTATTTGTACACTTGGGCTACGCTCTACTTGAAGAAGATCAAGGACGCTTGAAAAACGAAAAATTCCGCTCTGAGTTGTACTGGTCTATTGTAGTGAGTTAACCATGAGCTTATCAAAACACTAGTATCTATAAGAGCAGTACGCACTATCTCTTCAACTATTCCTTTCCGCATCTCGCCATCTTGCATGTACGAACGTTCTTATTCCTCCCGGAATAGTCAACTCCTTTCTCCTGCTCCTTTTCCTCTTGCCATGGACTGAAGTACTTGACCGACGTGGGATCTGTAGTATGCTTTGCGGTACTGCATACAAAATTGTTGTACTCATCCCAGTTCTCCAAATCATCCGGATCAGGTAGATCATCGTTGCTGACCAGCCTGTTACAGCATGGAAACTTCCACATGTAGTACTCCCAGGGTCGGTCAGAGTACTTGTCAGGGTAGCTCGTCTCCGTTGGCTTCACACACTTGACGACGCAAGAGTTTATAGTGTTGGAGGACTCGTGGTAAGACCTATGACAACGAGCACAGTGCTTCGGGCCTGTAGAGGCTTGAATAAGGGGTATGAGTATGGATTTGAGTACTTGGATGGTTTCGGGCGGTGTAGCATCGAGAGAATCGGAGAGCGCTTGGAGAAAGTCGTCGCCGTTGCAGCAGCTCAAGGCCTCCTTAAGATCCCCCATGTCCTCTATAATCGAGCCAGACCCAGAGGCGAAGACGAAGCCCTCATCTGTGCTGATCTTCCGTTTCCTATTCCGAAGGTTGGGGTTAAGTGACTCGCAACCTGGTCTGAAATACCTACTTTGCAGTGTCTTTTGACATATTTCAGGCTAGAGTGGAAAATTTGTGGTCGTTGTCGAAGAGCGGTCCGTGTCGACCACGATTGGACCATACAAACGTTGGTTAATCGGGATGACATAGGGTGGCTCGTGCGTTAGACGCCGCGGTGGCTGTGTGCCAGACATTCCCATCAGGGGATCGGAGCAATACCAGAATATATCAGAATGGTGATGTGTGACAGTTACGTAGGAGCCTTAGTCCTGAGCGTACTGAACAAATTGGTATGATAAATGCTTCAAGCAAATACTATGGATATCCGAGTTGTAGTTTCGCCGGAAATACACTATTCACATAATCAATTGGGCGAATCCCTACTGTTACTTTAGAGAGTGATTTAATTTGAGTAGACTCAGAAGCGGAGAGTAAATTCGCCTATTTCTGGCTATCATCTAGCATTTGGTGTGGTCATCTGGCTGGCAACCCATCATGCGAGAAGACAACTTACGATTTCCTCTTCGGTTTATCCTTCTTGCACCCCATCATCTTGCATGTGCGAACGTTCTTGTTCCGCCCCGAATAGTCCAATCCATCTTGCTCCTTTTCTCTCTTGCTCCAGGAAATATAATATTTGGGCAACGTAGGATCCGTCGTATGCTTTGCAGTACAGCATACTTCCATGTCGCGGTGACCAAAACCCTGACCCGAGTCCTTCGAGTCATATTCGGAATCTTCTGAGCCACCACCGTAGTCGCCGCACTCGTACTCCTCATCGTAGCCGATTAGCCTTCCGCAGCACGGGAACTTCCACATGTAGCGCTCCCATACTCGGTCATACTCTTCATCCGGGAAATCTGTCTCCTCTGGCTTCATGCACCTGATGACGCAAGACTTGACAGTGTTGGAAGGCTCGTAGTAGGTCCCATGGCAGCGGACGCAGTGTTTTGGGCTATTGTCGGGCTGGATAAGGGGCATGAGAACGGTTTTTAGAGTGTGGATAGTTTCAGGCGATTCGTCGTCCAGAGACTTCGAGAGAGCTTGGACGAAATCGACGGCATTACAGCCTCGCAGAGCCATCTTGAGATCGTTTGCGTCCTTCGATGCCGAACCAGACCCGGAAGCCCAAGCGACGTTGCCATCAATGTTAATCTTTCGTTTTCTGTTCGAAAGGTTGAGCTTGAACGGCCCACCCAGATTAACAATACATATTTTGTATATATCGGCATACTTGGACTTTGACGAGATGGTCGTTGATTGGAGGGAAGTATGGATACTCATGCCACGATCGCCATCTTCTTATATAGATGGCGAAACGCCAGTAGTGGTGTTTTGGTTAGACTGCGGTGGCTGTGCGCCATTCCAAACGCCACCACAAGTCAGGTCACGTGTGGTATATGCGTGTCGGTACGATGGTTTTCTATGTCGTTTGGCAGCCTGGGGCGATAACTGAGTAATAATTGCTCTATTACTCTATGTTAAATATTCCAAGTGGTGAAATTCTCATAGTCAGAAGCACATTATACTGTAGGTGCGATGTAGGGCTGTTTGGTGGATATATGCGCCCCCCCCCCCCCGGTTGTCCAAAGTACCCACGCTAGTCATGATTACAACATGATGAGCAAAACATGATAAGCGTAGTGATTTCTGGAGCTGCTTGTATATTTTTATGTATGTTTTATATGCTGGTAGATGAATAGGCAGCAGGCTGCTTGCCTTAGGTATAACGGGTTTAATATGAGGCAGCTTCCACTTCATGTGGTTTTTAACGGTCAATACCTGGGTATATGCGTGTAATATATCCAATACTGCTTGAGCGGCTGGCTTGGGCTTGTGCCGAAAAGAATGAGATCTGCATATGATTCCTTGAAGTTTGAGGTTCTGGACATGTTACTATGTGAGAACTAGTGATTTCGGGCTCAAAAAATGCGCAAAAAACGTATGACGAGGGTGGGATTCGAACCCACGCTCCGAAGAACCAGATTTCAGCTCGGATCCCACAAGCCTTAGTCTGGCGCCTTAGACCGCTTGGCTACCTCGCCTTGTTTCAGCCAGGCGGTTTTCAATCCAGAACCATGACCTTTCCCATGATTAGCACACAGTTTGCCCGAGTTTTCACGCCTCTTTGTTATTTCTTGGACGCCCAAGAACTCCGCTTGCGGTCGGCTTTCGGATTTGATCACCGAGAGCTAACTTGGAATGTCTGACCTTCGGCGTTTTATTCGGCGCTCAGGCGCCAGCGCACTAGTCATGTTATATCCCCCACAAAAGCCGCATTTATGCCATTAATTATAGTGCCACAAACTTGCTTTTATTACGGCCGTGAGGCGTGATGGAGCGGGTGGGAGGGCCAAAAAATTAACCGGCACTTACGCAGCCGGAATTTCAAATTTAGGCGCTGGAGCTCCGAGATGCGTAGCTGACTTCCAAGGACTTCTTTCTCATCACCTTGTTAAACCAACGTTCCCCCTTATTATCACTCCTAAAAGATCGCTCGCTCCCGCACCTAGAACTTGTCATACTCTCCTGTAAGTACAGAAGCATGTCGGAATCCAGCGAGTTGTATGCAACAGCAGGTGAGTTAGGGAGATGTGAGTTTCACACACGTATTTCATAGCCTTGGACATAGATTTTTGTCTCATCCCGATGGGAACAAATGATCCTTCAGTAAGTCTTTTGATCTACATTCCAGAGTAGAACTGAAGCAGTTCGTGTATATAGGTTGGTCCTCAAATTGCCGAGGTACGAAGCCAACCCTTCTGTATTTAGTCAGGTGATATATTCGTGCTATCCAGTGCCAAAGAGTCTTGGAGACATCGGGTCTTACGTACAAGGTTTGGAGTTGTCTACTTCAGCCCTCGCTGTAACTGATCGCCGGCATCGCCATCTAGCTACAGTAAGTCAACCTAAATTGCCCGTTTACTTTGGCATCGTTGGCGGATGCTAAACAATAATAGCGGGTACGGAACGAACCTAGGTGTGTGACATACAGCGCTTGGGACTCAGTATACTGAGTAGTCTATTTGCTTTTATCAGAAGGCCCTTGGTCAGCTGTATGCAAAGCTATTCATGACTGTCACGCCGCAGTTCATGCGTTAGGTGAGCATGCGAGCTCGATTATATATATCTCTTGCATAATATACTTCAACTTAGGGACGCCGCGAGTCGCTACAGACATCCGGATTGGTACGCGCGTGGACAAGAAGATCGCACCTGGGACTGGTAATGACGGGAAGGTGCAAAGAGTGGTCGATATTCTCGCGGCGGATAAGAAGTAGATGTTACGAAGTCTGGTATGACTGTCAGATCTAGCAAATAGTACCTCGTTTCAAGGGGCTAGTCTTTGTTGATAGACTGGTTTGTAGCGAGGTACGGTTCAGACAAATATAGGTTGCATTTTGGAATCTAGCATTGTTAATCAAATATGTCAATCCAGCTAGTGAGGCGAGTAATAATTCAATCCCCCGTATCTACTTAGTATCTCAACACTAAATGCCTTTGACTTTCGGTCACAGCTGGTGGTCTTGTGGGTCCTGCGTTACAAATCCCGCCATATTGTAATTAAGGCATTCGACCTAAAACTACGGATGCGGATAAATGTATGTGTCTCTAAGAAGTGTAGAGACATCCTAATATTCTGGCAAGGCCCTCATACCTGCAGTGTTAGGTTTTCTCTGCTGTTAACCAGAGTTTGTGACGACATGTTTGTTCCTCATTGACACGCCTGATCCCTCTCACGTGATCGTCGCGTTCCTGTAAACAACCGCCGCCGCTGTCCGCCGCAATTCATCATGGCGCTCCAGGTAATCTCACGAGATATAAACTACACCGAGGAGAAAGGTAATTACAAAATGCCAGCTGGCTAAATATTCGACTGACGCCTAGGTTTGTAGAAAAGATCACAGACTTCTTTAACAAGTTCGAGGGCAACACCGAGAAGGATGTTACCCGCAATCTCGATGAACTTGATTTGAATGAAGAAGGCGAAGAAGGTGGTGCCGCGCCTGAAGGATTCTTGAAGATGAAGTATGGGAAGCAGTTGGTGAGTGTCTATGATCGAGAGATTCTGTGGGCCAGGCTAACCCTCCACCTTTGAACAGCAACGAATCGCAAATAGGCAGCAATCCACGCTTGTAATCGAGTTGGAGGATATTCTCGAGGTGTGTCTCCTGTGTATAGGCTACGAATCATATGCTTATATCGTGCTGGGCAGTACGAACGCACAGGGGCTGAACTTGTTGCGCGGATCAAGTCTAATGTTCGACGATATACCTCGTTGTTTTGCGAGGTTGTCGATGGACTGATGCCAGAAGCTACGAGGGACATCACTTATATGGACGATGTACTCGATACGATCATGTCTCAACGAGCCCAGGTGAACGCAGAGAATGAAGAAGCTGGCCAACCTGGGTTTCCTGCTCAACTCTTGAGGCGCTAGTAAGTCCTTACACCTGTGTTATTGTGAATTATTTATTAATAAATACAACAGCGACCTCTACTTCCAACCCCTCTCTTCAGACGTCGCCCTAGCCGTACGCGACGTCCGCGGCAAACACCTCGGCCAACTCATCACCGTCCGAGGCATCGTGACCCGTATCAGCGAAGTAAAACCCCTCCTCCTCGTCAACGCCTACACCTGCGACAAATGCGGCGCCGAAATCTTCCAAAACATCTCCCAAAAACAATTCACCCCGCTCACCGACTGTCCGTCCAACGCGTGCAAAGATGGCGTCGGACGCGGCGCGTTGCACATGCAGACCCGCGCCAGTCGGTTTAGCGCGTTCCAGGAAGCTAGGATCCAAGAAATGGCGGATCAGGTTCCGGTCGGGCATATCCCTCGGTCGATGGTCGTGCATTTGTTTGGAGGACGGACGAGGGCGATGACGCCTGGGGATGTTGTTCATGTTGGAGGCGCGTTTTTGCCGACGCCGTACACTGGGTTCCAGGCTATTCGCGCTGGGCTGTTGACGGATACGTATCTCGAGGCGCATTCGATTATTCAGCTTCGGAAACAATACGACGAGATGGAGGTGACGGGCGAGATCGAGATGGGTATCGAGCGGTTGAAGCGCGATCCGGCGTTGTATAACAAGCTGGCGGCGAGCATCGCACCCGAGATTTATGGCCACGAGGACGTGAAAAAGGCGTTGTTGCTGCTTCTGGTTGGAGGAGTGACCAAGAACGTTGGAGACGGCATGAAGATTCGTGGGGATATCAACATTTGCTTGATGGGCGATCCTGGTGTGGCCAAGTCGCAGCTGTTGAAGTATATTTCCAAGATTGCGCCGCGGGGCGTTTATACGACTGGAAAGGGTAGTTCGGGTGTGGGTTTGACGGCGGCTGTGATGAGGGACCCGGTGACGGATGAGATGGTGCTTGGTGAGTGGGTTATTCGGGCTTGTTGGACGAGGTCTCACTACGTGTACAGAGGGAGGTGCGCTCGTCTTGGCCGACAACGGTATTTGCTGCATCGACGAGTTTGACAAGATGGAGGAGTCGGACCGTACGGCGATTCACGAAGTAATGGAACAGCAGACGATATCTATTTCCAAGGCTGGAATTACAACTACCCTCAATGCACGCACCTCGATCGTCGCCGCGGCAAACCCGCTATACGGACGATACAACCTCAAGGTCTCGCCGGTGGAGAATATCAACTTGCCGGCGGCCCTCTTGTCTCGTTTCGACTTGATGTTTTTAATTCTGGATAAACCGTCGAGGGACGAGGACGAACGGCTGGCGCAGCATGTCACACACGTGCATATGCACGGACGACATCCTGAGCTCGAGTTTACGCCGGTCGAGCCAACATTGATGAGGTGCGTCCCCGAGATTGGCGAATAGGATGAAACTGACCGGCCAATAGGCACTTTATTGCTCAAGCACGGCAACGACGCCCCGTGGTTCCTCAGGGCGTGTCTGAATATATCGTCCAATCATACGTCCGCCTACGAAAAGAGCACAAGGAGCAAGAGGAAGAAAACAAGACCCATTCCTACACCTCGGCTCGAACATTGTTGGCGGTACTCCGGTTAGCTCAAGCGCTCGCCCGGCTACGGTTCGCGGACGTGGTTGAATCCACCGACGTGGACGAGGCGCTGCGGCTGATGGAGGCGAGCAAGGAGAGTTTGGAGGAGCGTACCGAGGACGGTGGGGAAGGCGACCGTACGGCGACCAGCAGGATTTTCAGGCTGATGAAGGGAATGGCGACGCAGCCTACTCGAAGGAGACTGGGCCGTGGACCAGGTGGTGAAAGTAACATGGATGTTGACGAGGATGATGATAGCAGTGAGATGATGCAGGTCGCTATGGTGGATTTGCGTGCACGGGTGCTAGCAAAGGGCTTCACCGAAACACAGCTCATGGATACCATTCAGCAGGTAAGCCAAGCTCGGTATCGTGTCGGAGCCTTAGCTGATATTTTACCGATAGTACGAGGCTATCAACATTATTACCCGATTGGCAAATGGGCAGTTTGTACGATTCGTGGACGTGGACGAGGAATAAGAGCCGTTGTCGTGATGTACATAGGGATATTTTTGTAATTGGAAATTGTCGCATGTGCCTCGAATTAGTTCCCGGCTTCTTTCCTGCTGGCATTCGACGACCACCATGCGCTCGACCGGTTTCGCAGCGCTCGCCATTGCGCTGGCACTAGGCTCATCAGCTACACCGGCACGACGGACTTACGCGACGCATACCTACTATGTTCTCCACCACGACCCGGGCGCCGCAGACGTGTCCTCCGTCGTTGCCGCACTTGGCGCCGAACTCGTCGAGCAAGTCGGGGAACTTGCAGATCATTGGCTCTTGCGCGTACCTAAACAACATGACCGGGTTATGCACAAGAGGAGTATCCATACGCATGGAATACGGAGTCTCGAGCCTCAAGTGCTACGGCAACGGACGAAGAGAGGCGCCATACCCAACTTTCCCCGGGCGAACTTATCGACTTTTGACCAGATTAGAGACGCTATGGAGATTAGAGACCCTTCGTTCGACAAACAGTGGCATCTATTCAACACTGCTTATCCTGGAAAAGATCTCAATGTGTCGGGAGTATGGAATATGGGGATCACCGGGAAGGGTGTGACGGCGTGTATCGTTGATGATGGGTTAGACTTTGAGAGTGAAGATCTCTCCCCTAATTTTGTGAGTAGCTTGCCCATTTCATCCTGGTATTTCGCTAAGCGACCGAAAAGTTTGCAGAAGGATCGTATGACTACAACGATCATGAACCTCTACCCAAACCAAAACTATCGGATGACCAGCATGGTACACGCTGTGCCGGAGAGGTCTCTGCTGCGCGGAACGACGTTTGCGGAGTAGGGGTATCCTATGATGCCAAAATCGCTGGTGTGCGAATCCTCTCTGGCCCCATATCTGACGCGGATGAGGCTGCGTCTCTAAACTATGCATACCAAAAGAACGACATATATTCCTGTTCCTGGGGACCGCCTGACGACGGAAGGTCTATGGAAGCTCCTAGCTCGCTTATCGAGAAGGCAGTGGTGAACGGTGTACAAAAGGGGCGCGGTGGAAAAGGCTCTGTCTTCGTGTTTGCTTCTGGGAACGGCGCGGGTTCGGACGATCAATGCAACTTTGACGGCTACACGAATAGTATCTTCTCCGTGACCGTGGCGGCGGTGGACGTCAAGGGCCTACATCCCTACTACTCCGAGTCATGTGCGGCGAACATGATTGTTGCGTATAGCTCAGGTGGAGGTCAAAATATTGTGCGTTTCTCGTCTAATACCTAATATATAACTAATAAAACTGCTTATAGCACACTACCGACGTTGGGAAACGAAAGTGTACATCAGGTCATGGAGGAACATCCGCAGCCGCCCCCCTAGCCGTCGGTGTCTTCGCGTTGGCACTGCAAGCCAGACCCGAACTCACCTGGAGAGATATTCAGCATCTCTGCGTACGCACAGCCCTCCAGATCAACCCGACAGACCCAGACTGGGAACACACCGCTGCCGGGAGACCATACAGTTACAAGTACGGTTACGGCAGCATCGATGCGTGGGTGTATATCCAAGCCGCCAAGACGTGGAACCTGGTCAAGCCCCAAGCTTTCATGGAGCTCAAGACCATCGCGTTGGGCAACGCAGATATATCACGCGCGTTTTGGGGCGAGATGAAGGGTGGTGTTTTGATACCCGAGGGAGGGATCAAGAGCGAGGTCGAGGTTACGGCTGCAATGTTACGGGAGCGAAACTTCGAGAAGCTGGAGCATATTACGGTCAAGGTGTGGATTACGCATACCAAACGAGGAGACGTCGAGGTCGAGTTGGTTAGTCCGAAGGGAATTAAGAGTATCTTGGCTGCCAAGAGGCGGTATGACCAGGACGATAAGGGGTTCCCTGGCTGGAGGTTTATGACGTTGAAGCATTGGTACGTGCCTGAGTCTCGATTTTTGCTCTCACCTTCATTTTGTTGATTTTATTCTCGGTACTGATACTTCACATCAGGGACGAGGACCCCGCTGGGAAGTGGACGATTCGCGTCTCAGACCAGCACGAAGCGGCCCACAACGGTTCCTTCCTCGCTTGGAGCATGAGCATGTTTGGCTCCGTCATCGACCCGTCCGAGGTGGAGCTCTGGAAAGTCCCTGACGATCCGATCGACCCTGCCACCGTCCCTGCGACTCCCGCTACAACCACGTCCTCGACCACCATGAGCGCTACTGCTACAAAGCAACATCCAAAGCCGACTGAACATCTACCGGACGATCACGGCACGGCTGAGGGCGAAGCACATAAGCCTTCGTTTAACACCACGAGCCCTATCAACAACTCGACCACTACTGCGCCAGTCCAGCCTGCACCCGACGAGGGGTACTTTTCGCATATGACCGACCTTCTCAAGTCTCAGACTTGGTTATTTGCCGCGCTCGGCGCCGTCGTGTTTTTCGTTATCGGTGCTGGTGTATGGCTGTACAGACGCCGAAGGAACAGACTTCGCGACTATGCGGCGCTGGGTGGAGACGACGTACCCATGAGTCAGGTCGGAGGCGCTGGCACAGGCGGCGGAACTAGGGAGCTATACGATGCGTTTGGAGAGCTGAGTGATGGGGATAGCGAGGCTGATGAAGAAGCTGCGCTGCGAGGTCGGGAGAGCAGGGGCAGGGAAGGCATACAATACCATGATGGGTTCTTAGACGATGAGGAGGAAGAGCGGGGTAAGGTTGGGCAGGAGCGGTATGTGGATGATGTACCCGAGGCTGGGGCTGCACAGGGAGGTGGTGGTGCTGGGACGAGGTCGCCTGGAGAGGATAGCTGGGAGCATGCATCCCAGACGCTTACTAGGTAGTGTGGGGAACGAGAAATGGAGGGGTATGGTACTTGTTTGGATATAGATATATATTTAATTTCGTTTGTTTAGACTCTCCGAGTCAAACTAAGTTACATCGCACGCATACATACAGACTTTGTCCAAAACAAAACAACGAAGAGATGCTATGAACATGAGCCACAACAATACGCGCATACAGTATGTTCAATCTCCTTGCTCTATAGCAACACTTCGTTACGAATCGGCGTGTTGCACAATTCGTCGAGCATCTGATACCACGAGCGTCCATCTCGCAGCTCCTCCAAGTACGGTACTGTGTCTCGGATCTCTCCATCCTCATAAGACTCCCGCAGCCTAATGAGGATACCGCTTGCGCCAACAATCGGCCAAGTGGTTTTGTGGCTACACATCTCCAGCAACAGAGGATACCACATATCCGCAAATCCGATCTCACAGATGTTCCGAGGCGATGCAGGCAAGTCGGGAGCTCTTGCTCGCAACGAGACGAAGGCGTCGTGTGTGAGTATTTGGCCGAGTACATCAGCCAGTCGCCCGCTTGACGAGTTATTTGCTTCCTCCATTAGACGATTTATCAGTATCCACAGACAGCGCATCGCGGTAGGGGCAATATGCACATCGTCGCCGATGGATATGTCGATGAGTTTGCTTAAGAGCATGGGGTCTAGGCGCTCCAGATCAACTCGTTCAAGTGTTGAATCATAGGCCCTATTCAAAGCTTCGGAACACACCCTCTGGATCTTGCTGCTGTGTGAAGCGCAGAAAGCCTCGAGGGCGACCTGGGTGTCACGAGGGTTGTCTAGCCCAGCAGCCTGAGGTATCAGAACTGTGAGACAGGAGACCAGGGCTCTCTCGTTGCCGCCTGAGCCCTCTTCTGATATCCCCTTGAGATACGTCACTACAATCTGCTTGGCGTACTGCGTGAGGCTAAGAGTCTCAGGAAGCGTGTGTATATGCTGAGGTAGCGAATCAATGTCCCCCAGCCGAGTTAGTGTGCTCGCAAATATTGTAATCTCGTTATCGCCAAAGGTATGCGTTTCTGACTTGTCGAGCAGCCCAAGTAGCCCGAACGCGATCAGCGTTTTAGACTCTTCGTGATGCTGAGTGTTGTAATAGTGGTGGACTTTGATCGCGCGAGCTGTCGAGTTCACAGCACCGTTCACCGGATTTTCTCCGCCAGGGTACTGGTGCATTATGAACGCAGCAGTCGTCAACGCGAGACCGATAGCGTGCTGGATGTTGGGTGCAGAACACGAAGGGGAGTGAACGAGCTGAACGAGTGACATGAACGAGTTGCTTCGTTCCTCGTCGCTTATAGACATCAGTCCATCTATCATCCAGAATGGAGTAGCCTCGAGCAATGCTAGAAACGCCCTGCCGTCCATTGTTTTCGTTCCATCAAGATGGCGTTGCATGAGTTGGTTCCTCCAGGTCGTGATATCGCCACGGTAGAAACCCCAGGGTAGCCCTAGCTGTCGTCTGAACGAAGGGCGTTTCAGAGTCACCGCAAGTGAAATAGCAATGGCAGCAAGGTTGGGATCTAGACCATCCAAAGTAGCGTAGGAAATGTAATCGATAAACCTTGTGACCATGTTGTTAGCAAAAAAAAAATGGGTTGCTGGTCTAAACCACCTACAATTTGAACAGCTTGAACTGTTTCTGCTCTAACGTGGTACTGAGTGCGCCATCGGCGGTCGATGGCGTCCCGTCGTTGAGTTGGGAGGACGGTTCGTGGTCGAAGCTTGCATTGGATACCAATAACCGACATAGCGCTTGCGCATACAGCAACGCCGACTCTATCGACGCTGTAGGCTTGAGGTGAATAGCGTCTGACTGCGTATCTCTCACAATGCAATCATCCAATCGGTGCACCAGTATCTCAGTGACATGAGCCTCAGCCAAGGTTGACCAAGGAAACTTGTGACGTGCTCCGGCCATGGACTGAAGGGCGACGTCCACTAGGCGCGAGTCTCCGCAGTTGGTGATCATCCAGAGCAGCATATGGCAGGTCACCTCGTGCATAGGGGTCGCTCCAGGATCCGATATCGTCTGACTCTGTGGAGGACGTACGCTATCACGGCGTGCATGGACGTGACTCCATCTGTTGAGAGCTCTGTCATACAGCTCAGCTACATATCTGCTCTGTAGGTGTTTTATCAAGAGCCCAAGAGCGGCCGTTAGAGCGCTTAGAAAGTAGCACATAACCGATTCCCATGGCAATAGAGCTAGGGGCTTAGAGAGAGGGGTCGAATATGGGCAGTCTGTGTGGACCAACATCAGCAAAAAAACCCGCAGCTAATTTGACCCAAATTAGCCAAATTATCAAATTAGGAAGGGTACATTCTTTTTTGAGCTAAATTAGCGGCCGAGCTCCACCCAAGAGCAGCCTCAGCTCGCCTCTACTTTTAGTTCAAATTAGTGGATTAGTAGATCTACCCCATTAGTTCCAAAAAGTAGATTTATCGTTTTATTAGCACCATTAGCATCAGCTCACATTGTGCTTAAAGCAACTGATTTCAGGTTTTTCATAATAGTTTAGTAGAACGAAACCTAATTTATTGCATTTATCGAACATTAGCACAAAAAAGGTACAGGGCGGTTGGTCCGATTTGTAAACAAAAAAGAACAAAAAAGCCCACAGGGCATGCGGATGTGGTACCGCGCCGCTCGGCCAGTGTTGATATCATCCTTCGGAATTGGCTGCGCCGCCCTTCTACCGCGTGCCAGTGAACGAGGCACTCCAGGAGTTGGTTTCGGCTCCAGTACCCCTCTATTCAATACCTCTGGTTGTCCAGCATCGCACACAACGCATCAAATGGCGTTGTTCGAGTGCTCTTGACCTGGGCTAGCTGAGAGCACATTTCGAGGTTGCCTGC
>WSLO01000451.1:0-16351 GCA_019677385.1 Ceratobasidium sp. 392
TCAGCGTATACATAAGTACTCCTAAACAGTGGGAATAAAGTACCCAGTTAGTAGAGGAATTAAGTACGCATTAGGCGCCATCCATTAAATCCCATATCTTAACACCTTAAGATATCTTAAGCCTAGTATACAGTTAGTCCAAGCGACTAAGATTGAATTAGATATAATTATTTAAGGGAACTCTGCCAAGTAGCACCGCTCTAAGATAAACGCATATTTAATCAGTTTACACTGTGAACGATTAAGACCTTTAAGTTAGTTATTGATAATCTGAATATTATAAGTGCGACTTGACCTAAATACAAGTAGTACTGTACGTATTAGGTAGACACCACTCTCTCATAGCTCTTAAGCTCTTTGTTCCATAGTCTACCCCGATCCGTAACACATTGGCACATTCAACGTTAAACGTTAACGTGAACCCACCCACCCCAAAACCCGCTGCGTCTACAGTAGTAAGTGACAAAACCGGTCAAACAGAACCTGGTTTCGCAAAGACTGGTCTACACTGCTGTACATACTGTGTATATCCACTTCTATGCCATATTGCCTGAAAGCCTGTTATTACAGCTATCAATTGAGGGCATATGTGTGCAAAAATATCCAGA
Organism: Ceratobasidium sp. 392; assembly: GCA_019677385.1. Taxonomy (NCBI): domain Eukaryota; kingdom Fungi; phylum Basidiomycota; class Agaricomycetes; order Cantharellales; family Ceratobasidiaceae; genus Ceratobasidium; species Ceratobasidium sp. 392. The sequence continues at coordinate 609 of WSLO01000451.1, forward strand.
ACTCACGGAGATATGATTGATCCAAAATGACAGGTCATTAAACCGGTTTTGTAGCAGAGCACCAAAATCTGCCAAGGCCAATAATGTATCCCTCAGAACTTACCAGCCAGGCAAGCTCAAGTCAAGCAGAGGGTATTGTGATATAGGTACAGTGGTGCTGTACATTCTGTACAAGTATGGAGTTACCACTTGTACTAACCATGAAGAAATGTCTGAAATAGAGGGGTGAGTATATGTTCTAGTCTTAAGGCCCTGATGAATGCTTAGCTCAAGTACTGAGAGGGCCATTCTGTGCCTAAGCTACGTGAATTCAGTTATATGCTAGTCTAGGTACTTTGGAGCTTGAAGCAAGCTGTGTGTGCCTTGTGTAGGGGTGCATATAGGGGCTGAAATCACACTTATTGGCTTATTCCACCTGGTAGAGCAGCAGCTGCTGCAGAACAAGGATACCCTCAAATAGAGCTCATAAGCTAGTGTTAGAGATACCCATGTCTAGAGCTGTGTCCCCCTGGGATTAGCCTTGAACTATCAAAGTAGTTGTTGTAAAAAACTCCCCTTCAGCTGAAGTTTCAGCAGCTGGGGAAATACCACTTGGGAAATTAAGGCAGAATTCATGGGGGTACTTTTTGAGTGATGTGAGCATGTGATATTGAGGTCTAGGAGGATACTTGAATATTTGGGTGAACACTGGAAATTCAGCTGAAGGGGGTTTTTTCACAACAAGGGAACAGCACTCGCCACACAAAGCGGATCATCTCTCAACGCTTATGTCTCTTATAACGGGTTGCATGTAATGTTGCACCGTAGGGTCATGCCCCTCAACGCCAATAAACATCTGATCCACAGAAGAAGAAAAGTAGGTCACTACTTCTGGCTGTCTACAACTATACTGAACACACAGCGAGTACCAAAAATGTCAGAAACAATGTCATAACTCTGTGTATTCTACTCTCCTGTTCCGAGCCAGATTATTTACAACTGTGAACAAGGAATGGTTTCAATAATGTAGCTGGTCTGTTCACAAGGACAGAAGGGACACTTTGGACCTTGTGAGTAGCCAAGCGGCTTCCTGCACACTCGGCACTCCAAGGCTCTTACTTCAGACACAAATATATTTGGGTTATATGATGTGGACCACTCGCTTTGGCAACGCTAAGCGTTGCTCAGTTGTCATTGTCACTTAAGACTGTTATATAACTGTGCATGTATCTGTCTTTACTTGTTAGAATTATTTGACTACTGGGAGTAAATTGTTCTTCTTGACCTTAAAACAATTAAGCTCATTGTTTTCCCTATCTACAATGTTGCGCTTAAGTTCCTGTAACATAGAGGTGTCTCCTGCGCAATTTTCAGGTCTTCGAGTCATCTACCCCTTTCTAGCCTCTTGAGTTGTAACATCATGAATCATTCTTAACAGGCTTGTGGCTTTGCGCAGCATTCTGGCGTTGTTTGACTACTCATCTGGCCAGCTACACTTTGACTTGTCATTTTGTCACCTCAAACATCACACGTTTGGATAAGTGACTTGTACTCCACCCTCAAGCCCCAGCGCATCTCGGTATCTTTGTTTTTGCGTTGAAAAGGCAAGCAGCCAAGTGTGCAGAACCTGGGCTAAAGGCTCAGCCAGCGGCTCCCATCTTGCCCCAATCCAGCTGGACAGTGTCTCAAGCGCACCCACAGACTCCATAAGCTTTCTTTATGGGCCAGAACACAGGTAAAGCTAGATCAACTACACAACTATCTCACAGGATCAGAAACAACTCCCAGGCTAGGCCTGCGCTCCATGGCATGACAGACAAGCTCAACAGCCAAATTGCCAGCTCTATCAGCAACTCAGAGTTCAACCTGCGCAAATTCATCTCCCAAATGGTCAATGAGAACGTCCAAGACGCGCTCACCAAATGCTGGTTTGAGCGCCCCAAACCCCAATTACAACTTCCGCTCCGCTGCTCAGGAGACTCCCAAGGTGCCTTAGGCAGCAGGACCACTTACTGGCAATAGGCAGTGTCCACCAACTTAGGCTCAGAGCCATCCGGAGCCTCCACATCCCACACGACGGCAAAAACAGAGCAGCCAAGCAACAGTGACCGCCTGCTAGGCTGCCCTGCTTCCATCAGCCCCCCAGTGCAAGCAAGCATCTTGGAGTTTGACCCCTTGGGTGCCTCAACCCCTGCTGCTGATTGGAAGTCTAAGTCCCCTCACCAGGCCAGAACACCTGCCGCCTGAAAACCCTGCATCCGAGAACCCCACAGATGCAGCTGCATCTCAAGGTTCACTCACCAGGCGTACAAGGGAAAAGGCGGAGGGATGGGAGACTCGCGTGCTGCAGGACTTTGCCAATCTTGCTGGCAGAGCCATCTGAACTCCCCTTCAACAGGTGGTCAAACCCGCAAGCCAAACTCCGGCCCCTGCTCAGTTCAAGTCCAAGATCTCTGCCCCTGAGAATTACTCTGGCAAAAAGGGCAACGCTGCCAAGTTCTTCCTGATTATGTACCCACTTACTTTGTCTTCAACCTTTCTTTCTTCTCTTCCAACAACGCACACATCATGAATGTGCTCATAAACCTGAAGGAGGGTCTCCCCAAGCAGTCGGGACAGTTTTACCTCAACACGCTACTTGCAGATGAAGATGATCCTTACCTGGACACTTAAGCAGCGTTTTAAGCCGGTTTCCTCGCCAATTGGTCTGACCTAGCAGCCATCGCCGTCGCTGAGCGCAAAATCAACGCTCTCAAGCAAGTAGGACCTGCCAGCAACTATGTCACGCAGTTCAGAGCACTTGCAAGCGACGTGGACTGGCCTGACTCCTCCGCCCTGATGGATACCTTGAAGCAAGGTTTCAAGCCCTTTGTCCGGTCCAAGTTGATTGAGTACACCATTGACAGAGACATCAGAACCTTGGATGAGTTGATCACAACAACTTCTCCGATTGATAATACTCTGCATGAGTCTAGGTACAAATCTCAGGGCGCCACATCCTTTTCCATTGCTTCCAACGCTTGCAACAATAGCAACAAGTCCATAACCTGCCAGTCTAGCTCCTTTGTGCCACTTACGGTAATGCTGAAGCGCAGAAAAGCTGGTCATTGCCAGAAGTGCGGCAATGCTGCTCCCAAATTTGAGCAATGCGAGAACGGGGGACCATGAATTTGAGCAACTAGGCAAGGCCACGGAGCGGTAAGGTTGCTTCCTTCATCGAGTTGGAAGATCTTGAGGTGGGAAAGGTCTAAGACAGCCTATCGTTCCTGTGTCTGGTGCTGCCCTGACCCCTCCAATGTCTATGGATGTCTTTGTTTGTGCTGCAATTGAGTCAAAATCATCTCCGCTCTCCTCTTTTGACTTTGAAGGAATCACAGGCTCCCAAACCACCTTCATAGACCCCGGCTTATCGGCCAACTACATAGCCCCTCAATTTGCCCGCCGCTCATCCAGCCCCTCAATGAGCTCAGCTCCCCTCGTCAGGTAGTTGGCATCAACAACAAGGAAGTCAGGGACACTGTACGCTTCAAGTGCACCCTGATCTTCACTGTAGAATTACACACCTTCTCTGGCGTCTTCTATGGCTTGTCTTCAGGTGACAGGGACATCAGGCTTGGTTTACCCTGGACGAAACAAGCCAACCCTGATATTTACTAGCCCAATTACGCATAGCTATGCGTGATCCCCTCTCCACTCAGACTGGAAACCTTACTTCTTCCGCAGCCTCTATATCCCCGCTCCCAGACAACCTGCAAGAGTTCAACAAGGTGTTGGGAGAGGACTTCTTCTCCACCCTTCCATCTCACGCCCCTATGACTACGCTGTTCCCCTGTTAGAGAGCAAAGAACCTCCCTACAGCCCTGTCTACGCCATGACGCTCCAGCAAACCGCAGCCCTGAAGCAGCATGTTGACACTGAGCTTGCTGCTGGTAAGATCCGCCCCAGCACTTTGCCTGCTGGAGCCTCTGTGATGTTCGGTAAGCAATGTGATGCCGGCTGCACCTAGTGGTTAATTACTGCGGCTTACACATCATCATCATTGAGGACTACTGTGCATTGCATCCCCAAGATCAGCAAACTGAAAGCTCCACAGGGCTAAGACCTTCACTAAGCTGGATTTGCGCAATGGGCACAATAAGGTGCGCATCAAGGAAGGGGAAGAGCGGAAGACCGGTTGCATAAGAAAATATGGACACTATGAGTACTTGGTTATGCCCTTTGGCCTTACAACGCTCCTGCCGTCTTCCCGCACTTCATGAACGACATTTTTCAGGTTCTACCGGATATGTATTTAATTGTTTACTTGGATGACATCTTGATCTCCTCCAACTCAGCTGAGGAGCATGCAGGACATGTCAAAGAGGTGTTGAAACGCTTACACGACCAGATGCTGCTTCTCCGTCACCCCAGTCACCTATATTGGCCGTTCAATCACCCCTGAAGGCATCTACATGGAGAAGGACAAGGTACAAGCGAACATGGTATGGCCGGTTTCCACATCTGTCAAGCCGGTTCAGAGTTTCCTAAAAACTTCTACAGGCGCTTCATCAACGGCTTCAGCTGTTTAGCCCGCTCCTTGCACAACCTGCCACACCAAGACCACCCTGGATCTGGGAAGCTAACCAACAGGCCGCACTTGACTACACCAAGGCTGAGATCTGCAAAAAACCGACTCTGACGCATCCTGATGAGACTGAGCCCTACATTCCCGAGATAGACGCTTCTGGAACAGGTATGGGCGCTGTGCTGGTTCATAGGCAGGGTGATGGTGGATTATGCCCTGTGGCTTTCATGTCGGCTAGCTTCTTCCCTGCAGAACTCAATTATGACACTGATGACAAGGAACTACCGACCATTGTGTGCGCTTTACAACACTTGAGGATTTTCCTGAAGATACCAAGCAATCTGTGACTGTGGTGACTGATCACAAGACCCTAAAATATGGGCAAAGCGCTAGGACCTTCAACAGGCAACATGTTGGCTGATACCAACTCATAGCTTGCTACAACTTTGTTGTCCCGTACAGACTGGGTGAACATTGTGAGAAGGCGGACACGCTGTACAGGCGTGCAGATCACAAGGAGGGGAGCCAGAACCGGGGCTCAGGATCCCTGAGTTTCAATTCCTGGGCCATTCTGCTCAGATGTCCGCTGCACTGCATGACAGGATTAAGGACATGCTTCAGGACACCCTAGTCTTCATGTAATCATTTAAGCTGCCTCTGATTCATTTTCTATGCCAAAGTGTATTCCCACAAAGTTTCTCGACCACCAACTGAAGGATGCCTTGTTGTACTATCAAGGCAGAATTGTTGTCCCTGATGAATTTGAGCTCAAGCAGGAGTTGTTATCTCAATTCCATGATACTCCGGCTGCCAATCACCAGGTAAGTGCCCTTACCATTGAGCAAATTGCTAGGCACTGCCATTGACCGACTATGAAACTCCAGGTCAACCACTACGTGGACGCTCGCAAAATTTGCCAAAGGAGCAAGGGTGATGGGAAGCACTTTGCCTTGCAATCCTGCAATCCCAGACGGTCCCTGGGGGGATAGCTCCTCCAATAACACTATCAAATTGCGCAAGAGCAAGGGTATGGATACCGCTTTGGCTGTTCGGGATTGCTTTTCCAAGTTGCTGTATCTGATCCATGCAAGGAGACTGCAATGGCGGAGGACGTCACCCAGATATTTCTATGGCAAATTTGGAGGCTCCGCGGCACTCATACGCGCACTGTGTCAGACAAGGGTGCTACATTCAACTTCAAGGTCCTCAGATCCCTCTCCAAGCCCCTGCAATCCACCCCAAGTGTTCAACAGCCTATCACCCTCAGACTGATGGCCAAACTGAGATACAAAATCAGTATGTTGAGGCTTATTTGCGTGCTTTTGACAGTCACAAGCAGACTGATTGGGTGGACTAGCTTCTAATTGCTGAATTTGCCGCAAGAACTCCAGAAGCGAGGCAACCGGCAAGCCTCCCTTTGAGATCATCTATGGGCGCTCCCTAGTGTTCTCACCTTTTGTGGAGCTTAAAGGGTTGGCTGCGGCTGATGACAGAGCCAAGGAACTCCGGGACACCATAAAGGAAGTCAAGGCCACGTTGTAATGAAGCCAAAAACGCCACAGGCAGGCTTTTGAAGGCGCCTCTGCCCCATCTTTCAACCTTGGTGACAAAGTATGGTTGCTGGGCGTGCAGATTCAGTGTCAGTGTCTAAACAAGCAGCTATACCATAAGAGATATTGTTTTTTCAGTGTGGAGGAGCGCATCGGCACCTATGCTTAATGCTTGAAGCTCCCGGACAGCATGAAGACCAACAATGTTTCCATGTGTCACTGCTTAGCCCTGCAATTGAGGACTTTGTTTTCAAGCGCACTTTTGATCCACTCCCTCCGGTCATGACAGATGCAGGAGAGAAGGTCTGGCATGTGGAAAAGCTTCTAGATTGATGGGTGCAACAACGGCAACGGTTCTACAGGGTCAGATGGAGGGGCTATGGCCCACTTGGTCACATGGAAATCTACTGATGCGCTGCCACACATAGCCGGCGTTTTACGTGAGTTCCAGGCAAACTACCCAAATGCGCCGATGCCCGGAGTTGCTGTGCCTTTGAGCAAGCCTGCTGTTCACAAGGACAAGGCCCTCCCCCCATGCCTCTGGCAAGGACAAATCTGCCTGCTTTGCGCTACTATCTGCTACATCTGCTATACTCAAGTCTCCTTCTGCCTTACTCCCTGCTGCACACCATGATTCTCCCCTTGCACTGATGTCTCTCCCTCCAGGACGTGTTCAACCACATCCTCAGCCCTCCTAGTTCTTCCTATCGCCCTCCCGCGCTCCCTGTGGCACTCCAGCTCCCATCAGTGCTCCAGAATGACCTGCCGCACACGTAAGGCACGCACACCCCTTGGAGGCAGTGTCTTTATTTACCCAAAGTTGGGATATCTCCTCTAGCAAACCATGACCGGCAACGTCATACCCAGGACACTGTGAGGCAGCACCCACTATTGCTGGATGCACTTTATCGCTGCAGACCCCCCAGCTTTCTCCAAAACGTGCACTTGGCACTACAACAGCCTAGTATTTGAGCCTGTGCTTGCCCAGGACAACTTGGAATGGTACTAGCTGGACGAGAGCCTCAGCACCTACTGCCTCTACTACCCAGGCGACTTTTGGACTGACCATGCGTGGCAGGAGCCAAGTTGGGGCATCCCCAGACAGCAGTTGGGATGAGAGGACATGGATCTGCCCTTGAATGAGGAGGACGCCAAGTGGTTCACCAGGTCTTTGCCAGCTGCGTAGGCTCAGTAACTCCGCCATTTGAGCCTTTGTTGGAGGGCAATGTCAGAACCCTCGGTGTGACATATGCTGTGTCTCACCCTTCCACTTCCCCTTATGTCTCTGCCACGTCTCTTGTATCTGTGTTTTAAGTATTCTCCATGTTACTCCGTTGCCTGCGCATAGCGCTTGGTTTGATCTGCTTGCTATGCTTCTGTTATTACTATCCATGTACACTGCTTGCTTGTTAGCGTTGCTCAGCTGTCATTGTTGCTTACAACAGTCATCTGTGCAAGTATCTTTTTGTACTTGTCAGCAATGCTTGAATACAGAGCGTGAATTGTACCTGTTGACCCAAATACAATTCAGCTCGTCGTTTTCCCTGTCTACAACACTGCGCGTGAGTTCCCTCTGACATAGAGATGTCCCATGCGTTTAACTCAGGTTTTTTTGCCACACCCCCCCCTTTATCTTGTTGGGTTGTGACATTAGATAAGCAGCATCTGGACCAATCATTACTGCCTGTCACAAACCGAGAAGATTGATAGGTGTAAGTGGTGCAAAGACCAAAGTTCAACATGGGAGATGCCTCCGTATCAGAGGCAGCTCATGTACAGCATTGAAGATGCGGAAAATAACAAAATAATTGTTCCTGCGTTGGCAAGCACAATTTCCTGTCCCATTTATAGAACTGATGCACCACGGATGGCTACATGAGAAGCAGAGACAGCATGAAGCAAACTGCAGCTAAGAAACGCTGAGTGTTGCCTAGACAAGTGGAGAGAGCACATAATGAGAAGCAGGGGAAAGGGCAGACATATCTAGGCAAGCGCAGAGCACAAGCTATGAAGAAACACGAAGAAAAGATAGAAAACAATTAGCGATGATGTGACAAAGAGAGAGGGGCAAAGAGAGTGGCAAACTCCCAGTTGACATCATTATATATGTCGCTCCCTGTACAGCCAATGTCCAACTATAGCCACAAAGGGGGTCATATCAGCGAGCTGAATCAACCTGCGGCCCATCAGCCCTCAGCACGTTGAGAACATGGCTTAAGATGTGCAGCGACCGGGCGACAAGCTCAACTGGACGGCGCCAATCATTGTTGCGGTGGCGTGGAGCGGCTTGAGCAAGGAGCTGCAGGCGGCCATGGCCAAAGCTGACGCTACCAATCCGGGGTGCAAGCTCCCCTGTTTTGAGCCAATCATGTTGGAGGAAGAGCAGAAGCTGGAGCAGGCGTACTGGACAGGCTTGGACAAGAACAGAAAAGTAATCCCGGTGTTGAAGTGTCAGGAGATCTTGCGCCGGCTTGTCCTGATCTGGCAATTGCGCACGCAACCACTACTTTTGAACAGCAGCCACCGGCTGCACACACTTATCAAGCTAGTTGAGATATTAGAGGCGGACTGAGACAAGCTGGGATGGGTGGGGATGATGTTGGCGGAGGATCAGAAGAAGGTGCAGGACTTGACAAACAAATCAATACAGGTAGTCACATGGAGGGCGATCGCATACAACAGTGAGTATTGGTTATACACCAGTCAAGAGAGCGCAAACTAACCAAACATCCAATCCCACTCATAGTCGACATGCTGGACGACTGGGCCAGGTCAATCCTGGTCAAGAACAAGCAGCCAAAGAGTGAACTCAGGATGAGGTCAGAGGAGCACATCTGGTGGATGGCCGGAGCGCTCAATCTCATGTTGACACAGGTTGGCGAGGAGGTGAAGAAGTTGGGGCGACAGATGTCGAGGGCAGACCAGGCGTCAGAGATGTTCACCGGGTGGGTGAAGACAAAGCTGTACCACGTGAATTTGGCGGAGGAGGGGGGAGACACAATGGCTTCAGTGCCTCTGCTGACGAATGCTGCGACAAAGAAGAAGGCCGCCAAGAAGGACCCAACGCTTGAGGGGCCACCGCATCCAATCACCAAATCAGCAACATTAAACATGTTTTCTCAGCCGTCCGTCTGGGAGATGTGTTTGGACATAGGCTGGGCGACAGACATATTCAAAAACGTCATCACCAACACCCTTGCCATCCACATGTACGATCCCCACAGCGCCCACTTGACGATGGCTCTCTGGCTATTGATCAAGATGATGCTTTTGGTGAGCACTACTTGCAATTTGTGTCTCTTTCTCGCCCCTTTCTCCCATTCGGTTTCTTTTCACTTTTGTTTTTGTTTTTTCTTTCAATTCTCGCTTGGATTTTGGATTTTGTTTAATCTGTCCTTTCCCCATCCCCGACCTGCATATATGCCAGCTGTCCTTTGAACCAGTTTTCTTTGTTTTCAGAACTACATTAACCCTGTACAACTCCCTTTTTTGTTTGTTTAAACCCAGTTTTCCGCAACGCTGCTAACTTAACTCGCTTTGATAGATCTTCTGTGTGACACCAGCTGGCTTGACTGACGCTGAGGTATGGGTCAATCAGAACCCCGTGACGGACGATGAATACAACGAGGCCACAACACACTGGCACACCATGCGTGTGGGGAACTGGAACACGGCCAACTACACCGGCTTGTCAATGTACCAACCCCAGGACTGGGTGGCGTTCAACAAGCTTGTTCTGAAGAAGCTGGTGCCCCTGCGCCACAACTCCTGTGGCTACGAGTATGATAGACCGGAGGTTGTGCGCATGACTCAGGACATCTTTGATATCTTTGCTAGACAATACCAGGGCTCGCTCGTCAACGAAGCTTGGTCTGTCCGAGCCATGATTCAGCTCTACACATAGCTGCCCATGGTCCTGTCAGGCACAGCAAAGGTGGAAGAAGACGGGTTGTTTTTCTTCCCGACCGCAATGCTGCCGGCCCTGGCATGGATGGACACGTTGGTGGCCATCTGAGATGGAGCCACCCAGAGCTGAGGGATGAAGGGTGGGTCAGGGTGAGTACAACCCGTCGACGTAACCACAACCGACAACCGACTAACCAAACGAGCCTCACAGTTTGACAGCTTGATAGACCTGAGTTGAGTCCTTTGGACACTGGGGCAAGGGGCATGAGCCAAAGCCAAAACACAAGCCAATGGTACTACCGGGCGCTGGGCCTGCACCAGCTGGTGGTGGCTTTCTTGACAGGCGGAAAAGGGTTGCTGAAGGTGAGGTTGAACAAAGTGAGAGTAGCAAATGTATTGAGTGAGCACAGTATTGACTGACTGTTTGTTTTGCGCAACCAGGTGACGTCGTTGATGGAAGACGTCCAAATGTTGGTGGGGCTGCGAGCGCTAAGCAAAGACTTGCCCGAGTTAATCAGCAAGCTCATCAAGGACTGCAACGTGAGCAAATCAAGTAATGGACACTACCCACATGTGTGCACACGCCTGCACGACATGGTGGAGTACCATGGGTTCAAGTTGGCCGCCATCAAGAAGATGGTTTTGAATGTGAGGCCAGTCCTCAAAAAGGTTCTGGCCCTGCCGTCAATAGACCCAAAGCGGATAAGCCTGGAGGATGCACTGAGTCAATGCCCGGTGCTCCGAGACCTTGTCCCACATACCTGCTGGACTTGCAGACACGCATGGGAGTGGGCAATGGGCTGGGACAATGCCAAAGGCAAGCGGCTCAAGACCACAAACAGCGCCTTGGGCTGGGGAATTCTGTGCCAGCGCTTCAAAGAAAACGTCGTCGAGGCCTGAGTGTCTGACAACCTGACCCCGTATTGGAAGGTCATCCACCTGGCCCAGAAGGCAAGCATGATGTTTAGTGGGTTCAACAGTGTCTCCTGGGTTTGGGCATTGATAGCGCCCCCCAAGCGATTGGATACGCCACCCCCCGGACAAGCAGAGCTGACGCCGCTTGACAAACTGCCAAAGAAGAAGGCCGGGAAGAAAGGAGAGGAGGTCAAGCTGGCAACCCAGTCAAGCAAGGGGGACACTGGCAAGATGTTTGCCAACCAAGGGGCATCCTTGCAGGCAGCCAAGGGTGGTCCAAAGTTGTCCACACAGATACCACCCAAAGCCGACCTACTGCAGCCTAGAGACAGCAACTATCAGTCCCCTGGACCTGTCATTGTCCCCCTCCCCCCTCCCATCAAGAAGATGGACAAGCAACCCTACACCACAGTTGCTAGCCCACCCAGGAAGGGCAGCTCCGGCAATACGCCTGTGGCTTTGCTGGCCCTCCCGCCTCCTCCACAGACTCCACCTCCGCGTCCCCCATTGCCAGATCTTGGCCCCGGCGAGTTCTGCCTGCCGGACATAATGAAGATCACCTCAAACCAGAAGTACAATGACCTACAGACCGGCAAGATCAACATGGCGCAGCGTCTGAACGCAGCAAACCCCAGCCATATCTTTGTTCGACCCTACGTCAGCACATCATCCCTCACCAACTTCAATGGGTACCTCACACGCTGGGACATTAGGAACCAGACAACAACAATGCTGCTTGAGAGCACCAATGGAGTGACTGCAAACATCAACAGGATTGCTCAATCCTCCCTTGTTGTTATCACAGACCTGGAAGCGCTGTGGGACAAAGCCTGCCAATTGGTGGAGGAGATCTGCAAGGCAACAAAGAGGAAGAAGATGGGAGGCGACTTTGCCCGTTACACCCTTGCACCCGTGATCATAGCCTTCAAGGTGAGTATATCACCTCATCACATATCCTAAACTACATTGTGATACAATGTTGGAACCCAACCACTGACCTGTCAACACCACAGGACATATTTGTGGCCAGAGCCACTGAGATCTTTGTGGATTGGCTGGGAATGTCCCATGAAGCTGCGTTGACCAAGGCGACCATAATGGCCACCACCAACGGACTTTGGGAAACAAACGTCACCTAGGTGGTGCTTGAAAACAGTTGTGAGGAGATTCACATCAACCTCCAGATGTTCTTCCCACGGGAAGGCAGCAGGAATGTGAGCAAGGGATCTGAAACAATGGACTAAGACATACTCAGGTTCCCCCATCCCGGTCCCCCTTGCAGGCAATTCAGACTACCTAACATTGGTTGGTGCAATCCACCAGCCGACCAAAGGTAAGTGCAATGTGGAAAGACCCAACTTGGACTGACTGCTCTGACAATGCCCACAGACTGCTCTCAGCTCAACTCACTCATCAAGCACTACATGCCCATGCGCGGGTATGGTAGGGCCAAGGAATGGAGTGAGCAGAACAGGCTGCTGGCCATACCGGCCACCCTGGCCCTGCAGCGAAACACGGCCACAAGACCAAAGGACTCGCTGTAGTTGCCCTCAAAAGCAAAACAGTACGCCCACTGAAGGGTGGCTGGTACCTGGACAACCCAGCCTTGCTTTCTGAAGCCACAAAGGAGCTATCCAAGTGTATGCAGACTGAGCACATTCTCCTTGGCTTGGGGCAGGCACCCGGTTCCTCTTGGCCGACTGGCAAGTTCTGCTGGGACAAGGTTGTCATCCCGCCCTACTCCTGTGACTACAAGTACAGCAAGTCCTTGGGCAGAAAGAGACCGCATGACCTTGCCCTGCTGATCAAGAGCACCGGGTCGGAGCTTGAACAAGCATGGCTTGAGGCAACAGATCCGGCCATGAAGGTGTATCTCAGGGCGTCCAAGCACGACAGTTCCAACAGCAAGACTGTCATGACCCTTGTGTCATGACTGGGTCTGGTGGCTTGTCACATGTGGCTTGACAGCCACATGACTCATCAAGAAGTAATGTCTGGGCCTGAATGGCAGGGTCTAGAACAGAAGCTGGGAAGTGTGACTCAAAGTTAGGAAGTACGACTCAGGCTCTCTTCTGTTGGCTCTCCACCTTGTAGACCACAAGCACCATTGTACTGCCTCTCTCCACTTGTGTGACTCAGGAGTGCACTGACCAGGGGACTTAGGGGTATATAAACCCCACTAGTTCCCAGTCTGTCTCTCCAGTCTGGAATGTCTTGTACTACTCCTGTAATACTTCTACAGTAATACAACTAGTAAAGCATCTACAGCTCCCTCTGGGGATAAAACCCCAGTTGTACCATTATTCCCACACTCCCTCCTCCAGTGACTCTTTTTGGGTCATGACAAAGACCAAACCTGGAGGAGCAACCAAAGGCAAAACACAGGGTAAGAGTGGGATCAATACGGGCGGAGAAGCAGACAAAGACAACAATGAAGGCGTGGAGGCGGAGTATGAGTATACGGACGATGATTGGGGCGATGAGGAAGATGAGGACAGAGAGAGCAATGGGAAGGTGGACCAAAGGCCCGCTGCTTCTGAGCCCAACTCAGACAACTGGCCCAGCTTCGCCAACAAGTCAAACATCAGCAAGGCCGTCCCAGCCCCACCTGGTTGCATTATTGCCCCTCCCCAACTCTGGGACACCGAGGACAAGGTGCTGGCGCCAAATCAGGAGCACAACCCGCAGATCAACACGCAAAGGTGAGCCAAGGCACACAGGGCGGCAATGGACCAATCAAAAAGCCCTTGCAGGATCTTTAGACTGCCCCTGCCAATGCATCCCCCTTCTGCTCTCTCGGCGGCGCAATTTTTCTATCATTATTGTTAGTGTCCTTCTGTTTTTCATTTGTTTTTGATTTGCTTGTTATATCCGTAATCACAGCCCCTCCTCAGAGTTTTCTTTTGTGCTCTTCATATTTCATTCACTATGTGTACGTACGTTGAGCATCAACAAGATGATTTTCAACATCAAACCCCATAACCAGCCCCTCAAAACAAACACTGTCTGAGCTTGGTCTAGAGTCCAACCCCAACCTGAGTCTAGCCCCAACCTGAGGTCCCAGTCGACTTGTACCGTTGACCAAGAGGCTACATACAGTCCATTTGTCCCATGTCCACAAGTGTCCTCTATGCATATTGATACAATTGGTGGATCCCTGGGTGGGTGGATTGCTGAAAATGTCAATGGTTCTCGTCAACCCAAAATGACGGGCAGTGCATCCATCCTGTGGTTGATGGAATGAATTGGCCAACCAACATTGGGGACGTGGCAAACCTGCTGGGTTTGCAATACTGACTAGGCGTCGACCATCACAGTGATCCAGTTATTGGATGGATGCGTGTCAACCAATCCATGGCCACACTGGTCGATTCATACACGTCGACTGCACATCCATTCCAGGTCTGTCAAATCACCCAGTCAACAGCACATTCAAAATTGGTTGATGCATAAGCATCGACCAATTTATGTGGCTGTGCTGTGCATCTGAACCATGTCGCTCTCTGGATGCCAACGCCTGCAAATCCGTTTGCCCAGTCAAGAGCATGTTCAAAATCGATCGATGGCCATGCATTGACCAATTCATGTGGCTGTGATGTTTGTGTCAGCAAAACAAGTATATCCCCATGAGCTCTCAGTGAGCGCTTAGGAGCTTGATGAGCGGATAAGCCACACCCCCCCTTCAAAGAGTACTCAAAGAACAACTTACACGTGCTTGTGATAGATCTTGAGCACATCAATTGGGTTTAGTGAAGCTGCGCAAGCGCATTGTACAAGCTTTTTCTTTTTTTAAATCAAGTTATTTATTGTTGCTAGAAGGCAAGGCCTTCTGGTACAACAGTACATCACCTGACACATTTTGTATAAATATCAACGAGCAGCCATAACCCCAATCATGAATCACAAACCTATCACTGAGACACTGAACAGGTCCATACATGTCAATCAAATCCAGACACAATCAATTGCACTGCCACAAACATGAGCCCTAAGAGTCTGGGCCCAAACTCCTGAATTTGTATGTGTTTTAGCTCACGTGGCTACTTGGAAACCGGCCAATGGCATGACTGTAGGTCCTGGATGCTGGGCAGCTTTTTACATAAGAGCTTGCCCTACATGCCCATGTCCTAAGTCCTCCTGGAAAAGAAAATTGCGCTGACAAGAATGGAGAGGGTTTTGAACTGACAACCACCCAAAATTGCCGTTAGGTAAGCAGGGGTGAAGTCCATGGTGTCCACTGAGCCATCCAGGCGCTTTGTACAAGCTTATAAGCTCCCATTGAGCACATCTTTGTTGCTCGCAAAAGACTATGAACAGGGGATGTGATCTCATGGGCCTATCTATGCACCCTTAGTAGAGATGTCGCGCCAGACTCCGGCGCGCAGGATATCCGCCGGTTTGCCGGATAAAAACCGGCAAAAAACCGGCTGCGGGGTGCCGGCGCCGGCGCCGGAGTCACTCTGGGCCAGTTGCCGGGCGCCGGTTTATCCGCCGGACTCCGGGGGAGGGCCCAGAAGGTGAGATTTTTATTAATGTCACCACATTCTAATGTAAAGTACATAGCAAAATGCGCAAAATTCACGCGATTACAATGATATACATATGAGCATCTGAAAAAAATACTCCAGCGAGATCGTGCCCAAACAGTGTGGAAAAAATATTCAGGGGAAAGCGCACCACTCAGCACTGACTAAGACATAAGTGTTTGTTAATGATATATATATCATTCGATGCGCGCTGATGAGGGGAATCGAATGCGCATACTCACCAGTCTGCCAGACAAATACCTCAGGAGTTATGGCGCATATAGGGGGGTTTGACCCCTGAAT
>WSLO01000452.1:0-16346 GCA_019677385.1 Ceratobasidium sp. 392
GGAAAGTTGGCGCTCGGCCATAGGCATAGTTCCTCAGGTTGGCCCCTACTTATCTGAATAGCATCACGATCTCACATCATTTGCAGGATCCCGTGTTGTTTACGGGTACCATTGCCGAAAACATTGCATACGGCCATTCCACTACAACGCAAACCGACATCGAAGAAGCCGCTCGACTTGCAAACTGTGATTTCGTGTGGGGCATGCCGGATAAATTCGAGACGCAAAGTGAGCTCCAGTCGATATCTATATTCGCTTCCAACTCACCGAGTGTGAATTAGTTGGACGGGATAGTTTGAGCGGCGGACAAAGACAGCGTAAGTTATTTGAGCACTTCGTTCTATAGTCGATCACGCAAGAGATGATGGTGAATAGGCATCGCAATCGCTCGCGCGCTTTTGAAAAAACCCGTGTTACTTTGTCTGGACGAGGTTCGTCCATTTCATGTTATTCGGTGCATCGAGCTGAGCAAGTCAATTGGACCATAAGGCTACGTCCGCTCTGGATGCGCTGAGCGAACTTCGAGTCAACGAGGCGATTGAGCGTATTCTTCAATCTCACGAGACCTCGACTCTGATTGTCGCACACCGGTACGTCCTGCACTATTGTATGCATGGCGCTCGTATTCATTTGGATTTATCACAGGCTTTCAACTATTTCTCGAGCAGGCAGAATCGTTGTACTCGAGGGTAAGGATTTGTTTCGATTCTCTTAATTCCTTGCATTGACCCTTTCTCCAAGATGGCAAGGTGACTGAGGAGGGTACTTACCAGGCACTCGTAAGTAAATAGAAGATATTTCACTTAACCTACTCAATGCTTTTCATTCAGGTTGCCAACCCGAATTCCAGGTTTAGACAGTTAATGGCGTCACAATTGGACGCGTTATAGTCACACTGGAATACAAAACTTGTTATGTCAGACCAATCGACGATCACCTTGACCACTCGAAAAGCGTGAGACCAGCGAACGAGTATTTTACGCTTTTACATGTGGTCAAATATACAACCCCTGTATCGAACTATGCTGTGGCCGTGGGAAAACGTATAGATATATGCCGACAACCTGAAGTTGGGAATTGCGCATACAGCCGAGATACTGGTAGACTGGAGAGCCTAGTCACTTCTACACCAATAGGTGCGACATTGCCGACCTGATTTTCCTCTACATCATACTCGTCATATTTCGCTTGAGTTAACCACACACGCGAGATACAAAATATTTCAACCCTCAGTCGTTATGAGCGGGAAGCGTGAAGCTGTGTCTTGTATGCTACAGCGACTTCAAAGCCAATCCCTACTAGTATTCAGATGAATATGTTGCACCGTCAATAGCTCTGAAGACTGTAGCACTGCATGTGTCGATTTAATGCAACCGTGATATAGATGCTTTATTGGGTTCATGTAAGCGCGAGCTTCTGAAACTGAGTCAGGGACTGGCGGCTTCCCTAGATCTTTCAAATAACGGTGGCTTCTCAATCTCATACAATAAATATCTTCGACACCAAAACTCTGTCATGGGTTAGCGGTGAATCAAGGTGCGTGCGGCGTGCTGTGTAGATCAATGTTTGGTCGTCTGCGCCATTCACGTGACACACTCTCATCCCACAGCAGCCGACTCTGACTACATTGATACCAGAATGCGCCGCTGACTTTGAACGATAGTGTAAGCAAGGAACCTTTGAGATAATTTTTGTGCAACTATTTGACGTGTTTCCTCAGATTTTCGGACTTGCAGGCAGGATTGGCAATGAATGTTGAATGTCAAAATGACGACGAAAAACAAGGTATGTATACCCTTTTAGTCGCAGTATGTCCACATAACTAACAATCGTTTCTCTCCCAGGATATCCATCACACAGTGGATACCACTAATCGCTCGGATATAGATACACCCACCGCAGATACCCGCCTCATACCCGCACCGGCAAACCTCAACAAGATGACCGTTTTGAACGACTACGATTCGGGTAACGACACCGAGTTAGAAGACTTTTCCTCGAACCCACATGACTCGTTCGCCGCTTTCAAATCGCTTCTTTCATACCATACCGCTGCATCTTCGCTCAATGCAAGCCCTATACAACTGGACGACTCGCCTTTTCCTCCTGTTATGTCGTCATTAAGTGCTCCTAGCCTTCGACGCTCCATTTCAGCCGACAGAATTACGATGCGACCGACCCCGCCACCTCTTCTTCGAACCCAATCAGAAGGGCCACAACTGCTCGGCACAACCTCTCCCAGCGCACCCGCATTTCAGAATCAATCGTTCTCGGTCAGCACGTCAACCCTCCCTGGCGTCAGTGTCAGCGGATCCGACGATGTATCTAACGTCAATGCCGCACTGAACCAGTTCTGCGGCGACCACGTGTACATTAGCCAACCGAATGTATGATTTTAGTTTTATTACCTAAAGCATAATCCTTACTCATGACGAGCTTGCAGGGCCCGATATACGCGAGCACAGGCGGTGAAACCACACCTATTGAACACATCGGTGCTCTGAGCGAGCAACCTATCCCTGAACCGGAAATTCCCAGGTTGACGGCGGCGCAAAAAGGAAAAGGGCGAGCAAACCACCCTCCTAACTCGGAATACGACAGCGATGCGTACCTATCCGCTATCAGTGACGCTGAGCCTTCGACAAACCCCTCTCCTTGCCGTCCTCGTGCCTTCCACTTTGGTTCGAGCGACGATACTGACGCCAAGGTCGGCTACGAAACAATTTCGGATTATATCTCGGACAGCGAAGATATCGATATTTCGCCATATATCTCCACGACCACCTCTATGCCCCCATTTCCCCAGCCTACTGTTTCCCGCTCTCGTTCCTCGAGCCGGTCGTTTCCTGCCGCTCCGTTTTTTACAGGTGATCCGGACGCACCGCCTGTTCCTCCTATCCCCGCGCACGCACTTCTCGGTAACCAATCGCGCTCGCAGTCATCCCCTGGGCTCACAACAGGACCTACATCCCCGGACCACCGTTCGCTTCAAACGCCCACACCGACTCAACACCCCCCACCCACACCGTCTTCCACGAGCACTACAAGCCTATCTTCGTCCACACAAAACCCACGCCTCAAACCCCCATCAATCTCATCCTCGCGCCAACGCTCTGTCTCCGAATCCAACGGTGGTGGGTCCGTCTCCGGCTCTGGAAGTGGCTCGAACACCCGCAGTCGGTTCTCCCGGTTTGCCCAAGCACTTCGAAAATCACCAAGCGTGTCTCCTGGTCGAGGGATCGAACATATTGTGTCGGTTCCTACAACCACATCTTCTCGAAAGTCCAAGACTCGACCAAAATATACGTTCGCGTTTGTCGGTTCGGCGGGATGCGGCAAGACTTCAATCATTACGAACGCATCTCATGGGGCGAATCCGAAACTCAAACAGGAAACCAAGCAGAGATGGGTTCGGTTCGGTGAGGAAGAAATCATAGGTAGGTCAATTCTTTATCTGGTATGAAGTAGCCCTCACTATCTTATAGTCGAGCTGCGAGACGTTGCGACTATAGTCGACAAAACGAAAAACACCTCTCCAGTCAGCACCGTCGAGATCGAGTCGGCTCCTCTGCTTGACGCGCTCGACCGCGGCGAGGAGATTTGGCCGGATACGCTTCCACACATCGATGCTGTTGTGCTCTGTTACAATGCCTCGCGGGAGGGCAACGAATCTGGGAGCTTTGACGGAATCCAAAGGCTCAATGGTAAAAACATACTCATTCGCCATTCAAACCATTTCAGTTTACATGTTTACAGACGCGTTCGCCGCACGCAGATACCCTCTTATCTGGGTAGGCTGTAAGAGTGACTGGATACGACCCTCTTTTAAGGAAGACGGCACCCCGGCCTCTCCTCGCATCCTCCCTGACGGAATCGTCCCACCCAACGAAGTTTTCATCGACGCGCTCGCGTCCCACACCGGCCTGATCGAAGTCTCCGAGCTCTCGGCCTACGGGATCGAACAAATGCAGAACTCGTTTACGTGGATGTATAAGTCAACGGCACGAAATCAGCGTAAGTACATAACAGCGTCAGGGGATAGGAATATCAATGTTATGTTTTAGGCGACCAAGAACACGCCAACACGGGTAGTGGATACCTCAATCAAGCCTCGCCTGAAGTGCTAGACCGCCGTCCCTCACGGAGGAGCTCCCGTTCTCGCGCCCGTTCCACAGCGCAGCCAAACCCTCCCGCGCGTCCAATGCCCCCACCGCCTCCGCCTGAGCCCGCAGCCTCCACTTCCCCTCTCCTAGACACGCCGATCTCCCCGACTCACCTCCAACCAGACTCTCGGCCTATCATTACTCGGGCTCGCTCGATGAGTGACTTACTGAGTCAAGAAGCGCGCGATCGGGTTGCCGAGCCGTCCGCTGCGGTCGTTCGAAAAGCGAGCGCTACTCTCGCTGCGGTTCAATTATCCAAGAGCACGGAGGAATCAAGGGACAACCGACCAACACTAGAAGCGGAATCTTTGGGCGGAGATACGGCGGGAGCGAGGCCTAGCGAGCATAACCTCAGCGTGCTTGTCTTGCCGCCCAAATTCCGACAAGACAAGTCAGTATTTGAGTAGTGCTTGAGTATATAAACAACCACTCATTATTGCTCTCAGGTTCGCGTTCATGACCCTGGAAGATATGGTTGCGCGGCTTTCAGGCGGAATGGTTCCAGGCCTTGGTAAGTACGTGACTATATGAACGAGAATTTCATTCATCAAGTCAAACCTCGCAGATATCCCCTTCAATCATAATTTCATGATGACTTTCCGACGGTTCTCGACCCCGCGGGAAATCCTGCTCGGGATGATTCGTCGTCTACGATCGATTGCCGAAGACGAGCAGGAGACCCGTCGCTCCATCTTGATAATCTTCGATTACCTCCTTGACTGGACTAGCAAATACCCGCGAGACTTCGGCTCACCTGGCGCGATCGACCCACTAAAAGTGCTGATTCGGTCGGTACCACTTCTAACGACGTGAATGCTGATGATAACAAATTGTTCAGTTTGTTCAGGGACAGATATTCTCATGAAGGCGCACCGAGTAAGTTGCATCGTTCTCAAATCCATCATTTACTAAGCTTCTATTCTGTAGGACTCGAGGCCCGGATTGAACATCTGCTAACTTTGACAGATGATGCGACCGACTGGGCGAAACCTGAAACCGAATTCACTGAAGGGGACGACTCGGATAGCGAGAATACCGAGAGCTGCCCGCATAGTACGGAACTCAACCACGTCTCACCACTTGCATCCGTCAAGGTCTCAGTCTCCACGAGTGTCGCGGTGACGCCCGCTCCCGAACCCCCATCTGAGCCGGTTGCCGGCCCTTCTTCGTCCAGCGGACTCCGCCCTTTATCTTCATTCCTTCGCCGAGGCTCGGCTGATCCCTCGCCACGACTCACAATCCCTGAACAAGACGAGCGGGAGCTAAGGAGGATTGCGAGGGCACTGCTGAACATGAATCCCTTACACGTCGCCGAGGAGATAACACGGGAGGACGTTTCTATCTTCTTGGCTCTCGAGGTAAGTTCCGGCGTCTCGCAAAGACTCGTATTTGTTTGAGCTCATCATTCGAATTGGGAAGCCGCGCGACTGGCTGCGACACGGGTACACCACTCGACAAGACCGCGATCCTGCGGTGCACCCGCTCGACCGCGCCTCGTTTCAGTTCGAGCGCCTCGGCCTCCTGTAAGCCATTTAACTATCCATATTTTCGCTCATCTGACAAACCATCGACTCAGAGTCGCATCCCTCGTCCTCGCATTACCCAAAGTGCGTCATCGTGCGTTTGTGTTCGAATTTTGGATACTCGTTGCATCCTACATACGCGGCTTCAATAACTTCGCGGCTCTGCACACCATTATCGCCGCAATGGACAAGGTGTATGCGGGGAGCGATGGCGCCGACATCAAGCGATACGTACAAGCGGGAGAAGTTAACTGGAAGCGGTTCCTCAGGTTCGCTTGGTTTTGTTCCTTATCTTCTATCCGCTCACGTATCTTGACCTTAGCATGCGAGTTCTTATCCTCAAATCGAATGGCAGCGCGTACAAGACCGCGTTGAAACACACCTCTTTACCCCTAATCCCTACGATGTAAGCTGTTTGTCTTATTATTGTACGTTCGTACTAACTCATCCGTGTAGGGCCATTCACACGAGCGACATGGTGCGAGTGATGTCCAACCGGGACTCAAAGGAAGGAAACCCCAAGCTGATCCACGTGTGTGAATCACTTCCTCTACTATGCTCGTTCACTGAAACCCTTCGTTAATAGTGGGGAAAATTCCAAATCATAGCGCGGATCGCGAATGAGATGGTTGAGCTCCAGGCACGTATCCATCGTACAGCCGACTATAACTTCCAGCCGCACCCGGAAATTGCTCAAGTGCTTCGCGAGATAAAACCAATGCCGGAAGAGGTGAATACCATGCTATCGATAGTCCAAGCTCGTACTAATGATCTTACGCTAGGTAATTGATGAGCGAACCTACCCACCGCCGGAAGAGCCACCCCCACCGACGGCTAGTAGTATCTGGACGGCGCGGGTCATCCGAACCGTGCTCACTTAGATCGCATTTCCATTAGTTTCACGCTTTTGCTCCGGTTACTCGCCGTTGTTTTCAGCACGTGTTGCTTTGTTTTGCGCCAAATCAGCTATCTTACAATTGACCTCGCATTCTATCCAACTCATGTACATGTCTCTTCTATCCACAATCACATTATGGTACATCAAGACTTTGCCAACCATCATTTGGAAGCTGCATCACAACTTCCACCGATCTAGTCTCGGTCCTCGAGAACGCTACATGCTTGGCAATCGCAGTGCCACAGCAAATACGATCAACGAAACAACTAGACGCGGGTCTAGGTCAGCTACTGTAAACAGAAACTAAGTGCATAGATTGAGGCTCCGTTTCCGTTGTTGGTGAGTATGCGTGCGAATTTCATTGTTTTCGGCCCGTGACACCACGCGCGGTACAGTGAATTCATTTCACCAAGATATAAGCATGGTGACATCTTATATTCGACCAGACTACGGTGCATACTGCAAACTACTCCGTTTGCCTTGATCAAAGCACGTATATGCGTCGGGTCTTCAGCCCAAAGTATGATACTTAGTAATGACGAGGTTAGGCTTGAATGGTGTGTATTTCTATCCCTAGCTGCGCTTCGCAAAAACTGTACCCAGTATCGAGTCTAGTGATTTGAATTTACGAAGGCGATCCAACCATACTAGCTATGACCTCGGATGACTATACAGCATCGAGTTGAGCCGCCATCAACGCTCTGAATCTCGAATGTGGATCGTTCGCCTGATGATAGAAACACAATGATTAGCAGTGTGATACCGTGTTATCCCATCAGTGAACGCACCAACTCTTGGTAGAGACCATGCTCGGCTATTCTACCATCTGCAAGGCGAAATTATTGCATGTTATATATTCTACACCAATTATGCTGTTCCTTACCCTCCAGCACCACTATCCGTTTTGCTCGCTGTATGGTGGACAACCTAGGAACGGCCCAACAGAATGATAAAATTCGACACCAGATGACTTTCAATCTAAGAAAGGACCAACCGATGGGCTACAATCAGCGTGGATGTTTCGTCGGATCGGAGAATTTGTTCGATTGCCTCGTTTACACGCAATTCACTCAGAGCATCAAGAGCCGATGTTGCCTATAAAATGACTTCAGTGCCTACAATAAAGACACTTTAAGCCAATCAAATCTGTACGTACCTCGTCAAGGCAAAGCAACATGGGCTTCCTCATCAGGGCCCTAGCAATGGCGATACCTAAACCTAGATTGAGACAGCCATAGAGAGTGTGTAAACGAGACGAACGTTGCCTTTGCCCGCCGCTTAAACTGTCCCGACCGACTGTGATGTGTGGTTTGTACGATTTTTTTACTCAGCGATAAATCAACTCACTTTTTGTATCAAACTGGTCGGGCATATCCCAAATAAAGTCGCAGTGTGCAATTTTTGCCGCTGCTTCAATTTCCGATCTTGATGCCGTTGTGTAGCCGTATGCAATGTTTTCGGCTATGGTTCCGGTAAACATGACTGCTTCCTGCAAGCTTGTTTGAATGACACTGAATCAGGTTTTCGACTGAAAACCTACCTGCGGTACAACGCCAATAGCCGAACGCCAGCTTTCCAGTGAATAATTTCGAATGTCTACTGGACATAGATGACATATGTTAGGATGTTTCAATCATTCACGGTACGCACCTTGCCCATTGATCGTTATATTGCCAGTATCCGGATCGTAGAATCTGAGTAGTAAGCTCTGGATGCTGCTCTTACCGCTCCCGCTCCTGCCTCTAGAGAGTGAGACCTTAATTAGCAAAGGGAGGGTTGCAGTAGAAAGACAATATCAGCCTACACTATGGCCACGCTATCGCCTTTTGATTCAATGGTCATCGAGAAGTTATTCAAAACCTGAGCGTGGAGACGGCTTGGATATGCGAAAGACACGCTGTTGAAGCAGATATCCCCTTGATCCCTGAAGGTACCGAACAGATTAGAGCGAGGGCTTGTGACAGCAGGTGATCGTTTCAAGAGGCTGAATATACGCTCAGATGCTCCGAGTCCCTTTGTCAACGATGACTGATTCAGGGGACGTTAAGAGTCAGTAGTAAGTTCGTCCACAATCAATTTGAGATACCAACAAAACAGGCACTGCAAATCCACATGAGAGGAGTTGTGTTTCAATCAGGTCACGACTCACGAAAACGTGCTCAAGGATCCATCGATGTATGCCGCATATATGATGAGACTCATCAGATCCCCAACCGAGATCTCGCCACGGGACACGAGAGCACCACCTGGTGAAAATATAGTCAGGTAAAACTTAACAAAGCAAGATTGCCAACCGTAAATGAGTAACCCCAATTCAACTATTTCCCCGGCCCATCCCGATACCCCGAAGAATGTGGCGGACGCACGGGCTTCCTTAATAACCAACGCCTGCACATAATCAACTTTGTCTGCAAAACGGTTCTCCTCATGTGGGACTGCGGCAAAAGCCTGAACAGTTCGAATTGCTGATAACGCTTCGTTTGCGACCTAAGGTCGGTATAGTATCTTGGGTTGCTGATCAATAGTAAGCTGGACTTACTTTTGACATCTCCCCTAGTCCTTCCTGTGTTCGATTGCTCAGCTTTTTGAGATATCTTCCATACACAAACTATCAAGAGTTTTATGAAAGGGCCGAAAGAGGGACTTAGCATGCAAAACCTACTGCGCCAATCGATACCGGCGGTACAATAGCCAGCATCAATCCTGTGAGAGCCGGGGAAACAACGAACATCATGCTTACTACAAATCAACGCAAATCCAAGGCCACAACGAGACAAAGAACGCTCACAGCCAATTATCCCGGTCATCGTGGCGCTAAGATGGCGGTGAAAAACCGACTGTATGATATGGTAGATTCCGCGTACCGAACACCATCACTTAGGTTTCCTGTAATTCTGATATGGAGCTAACTATCATCTTCGGGTCAGAACATCATCCTCACTCACGCATCTCCTACGATATAAGCATCCGCATTCAGTCTTGAGACAACGTCACCGGCTCCTGTGGTTCTTTCAAGATACTCGATGTCTTGTCGCAATGCCGAAGCATACGTTGCCTTCCTCAGGCGAGCAATGATGCAAGCGCCAGCAGATCGCATGAGAACGATGCGCCCTGCGTTTGCTAGTGCTCCCAACGTGAATAAACCGGCAATCGCACCCACTGCGATTACTGGCGTAATGCTTTCTGGAAGTAATTCCTACAGTACTTTTGAGCCTTTACGTTAACATTATATGGAGTACTTACTGGTCTAGTACCATAAGCAAAGAAGTCTGTTAGCTTTCCAAACGCCAAAGGGAAAGCCATAGTAACAGATGAGGACACAAAGAGCTGATTTGGAAGTATGCAAATGAGAATGCCACCCAAGGAACCAAACCACCTACGAGTCCAATAGCGACAATGATTTTTGTCTTCTCAGGGGTGGCAAGTCCCACAAGCTGTGGTATGCTAACCCCCTGTCCTCTAGTATCCCTTTGCAGAATAGGCGATGTATGTTTCATGGTCACACTTGGCTTGTGGCGAGGCGTCGTATATGCAATGTGTCTAACAAAGGGGGCAGATCGTGACATCCGAAAATTTCCTCGGCCCGGGATCAATGTGTGTCCTGCCCGAAGACCTGGGATAGATTGAGATACAAAGGACTGCGAGCATGAACTCATTCTGGAGGCAAAGGTAGAACTACAAATTGAAGTTTTCATGCCGGGTTTTGACCCCAGAAAGCCACCAGGTGCCGGAGCCGGAGATTTTTTATATCGGACAAGACTATACCTGGGACATAGCGGTCCATAATTAGCTCTGAGACACATTGATATGTCGCGGTTCAATAACGGTTGCCAGAGATGTGAGATTGGAGTTTAACAACAACCGCGTTCCGTAGATGGCCGGGCGCTTAACGACTGGCAAAACTCGGCCAAACAAATAAACTATGAGCTGGCTAGACACGGGAGTCCATTTGTTCAGGAGTACACGAAGGAGTTCACTTGAGGTAAAGCTATGTGAAACACCATTGTGTACAAAATATAGCAATAGCTTGTTTTTGATACGACGTGCTACTGGCTGTCGATTTTGGACATTCTGTCTCACGAGCGGTTCATAACAGATTAACATCCAGACCTGTGCTTAAACTGCCAGATCTGAAATCATATATGCGCTCATACACATCGTTCACGATTGCGAGAGAAAAGTCATCGTACGCGGAGGAATAGGGCCGCAATCCCCGCGCATAAATCCATTCGAAACGGGAGCGCTGAAGCCGGACGGGTAGTTCAGGCCTCGTGCCGACCATAGGAGACCAAGGCTTTCGGCCCGACCGCTCACATGTCACGCTAGTTGTATTTAGCATACCTGCACTCGAGTAGTATCGTGAGTATATTCAGTATATATCAGGCAAGAAGACTCCAAAAGCTGTAACCCAGGTGCATGGTGACCTTAAAGGGGTACGTCTTTAGTTCGAGGACCTTGGGATTACCAACTGAAATCTCTGGCTCTCCAACAGATGACTGTCCTCGTATCGGCCGACGGCACCCCCATGCTCACAGACTTTGGCAATGCGGTTTTGAACAACCAGTCATTGCTTTTCACGACTACCACATCAAAAACCAGTATCTCACTTAGATGGACGGTACGGTACTTTAACGATACCGTAGCCTCTTACCTACTACCATACACTCATAGGCCCCCGAGTTGTTAGACTCGGAAAAAACGAGCACCTTTTCCTAGGAGGCGGACGTGTATGCGCTTGGAATGGTATGTAAAACAACAATGCGACCAAGTCTTGCGGCTTATCACGAACAACCAAACGGTAGATAATTTTGGTATGACACCCTTTCGTCGAAGGCGGACGGGATAGACTTACGCCGCTACTTATAGGAAACGATCACCGGGCAAGTACCGTATCCCGAAAGGTCAGAGCAGTCCGTGATGTTTTGCATGTGGCAAAAGAAGCTACCCGATCGGCCCAAGGCAATATCGACTGGGAACGAGCAAAACGACACAATGTGGTCGCTTCTAACATCCAGTTGGTCATACGATCCGAAGCAGCGACCCAGTGCCGCCCAGGTTGCGGAGACCGTAAGTGTAACCACGCGCGCGGGCGGCTGATGACGCACATACATCATCCAGATGAAAATGGTCGCGGACAGCGAACCACGACGTATTGTTTCCTAGAATCATTGAATGTTCCGACCCCGTTTATTCCCGGCACGCGCGTACAAGCTCATTACTCTACGTGCCCCAAGTGCCTGACCGTTTTCTAATGTTTATTTCCAACAACCTCATACATGATCATCCTGAAATGCTACGAAAATTTGTATTTACACTCCTCGTCCAATTTATTTCGTTTTACTTCTTTTGGCTTCTATGCACAAGTTTGGAAAGTATGTACCATCAAACATAGCTACATCAGCGTTAGTGGACCAGCTTGAGCTGGTTCAACTCAACGACCTATCCAAGCAGGTACCTTCGAACTCACATTCGCCAATTATATGCAGAACACACTCTCCATCGTAAGTTGACTTCAATGCGGACAAATAACGTACTGACAATGTTGAGCTTTCTAAATACGGACATGGGACGTGAGTGTATGCGCGTCGTCTCAGGTGAGTGGGGACAAGCGTCTAACCAGGAATCGCTCATCCTTCAATATGTACGTTCAAGCGTATTCGAGACTACTTGATCGACGAAGTCATGCCCAGAATGAAACAATTGTATATTGCCGAGTGAGTCAATCCCGTTTTCTCTCCTTCTCCTCTTGTTAACGCGTTGGGCTGGACGAATAGTCTCAGATACCTGTACTCAGCAGCTGATACAACCCGAGCAACTCGAAGCGGGTAAACAAGGGCTTGAGAAGAACTTGAGAGGAGAGATCTTATGGGTTTCTCACGTCTTCGGGGACTTTGGGTGTCTGATGAACAATACCGTCATTATCTGTGATTTATCTTCCCCTAATGACTTGACGTATTTATTGAAGTAAAATCATGAACGTATCGAGGGCGGCGCATAGGAGCTTGAGCGTCGGATTAAGTGTGCTGGGTTGTGATGAACTTGTCCGTGGTTACTATGATGTGTGCCTGTGCTCTCGCTCATTATCCACTTGTTACCAATCCAGTTCGCTTCTCTACTTATGTATTGTATATACGTGGCTAGTTATTGAGGATGAGGGGTGCGAGAAGGCACAAGACTCACTTGTTGATCAGAATATCTCACAGGAAGAGGAATACACAACAATATCCAGATGCGAAGGCCATGCGCCAAGTCACACAACACTTTCCCACGCAAGGATATTGTTGGATGCGCCGCTGTGGGCGCCTAATTACTCTCTGAACCACCGCCCACAGGCATCTCTACCCGCGCGTTTACGTCCACTGAACCACCGCTACTCCACACTCCGTAACTTTGGCGGGAAAATGCGCGAGCGCCTCCTGGTCTCGGGTATCTCGGTATGACTCCATGTATTTCCACTTGTGCCAATCAAAACTCGTCTTGCGGTGCGCTCGACCGCTCCCGAGCGAGCTTCCTCGCAGCAGACCGAGTTCATGTCCCCGCCTGACGTCAGTTAGTGTTGCTATAGCTGTGTCGAGGATCAGGAAGCATGGTGGATGTGGCGATTAAGTTGTGCCGGCTTAGGCTTGGCCAATTGCTCACACTTGCCGGCGCGCTAGATGCCAAGTACTACAGCGGCAAGAGAAGAAAGCTGGCCCAGACGGTAGAAACTACAAGGGAGGTGAGCAAAATTGTTTCTTCTTTCTCCTAAGGCTTTAACGAGGTCCTATCATGCCTCAAATCACAATTGTTTAATAGGCGCATAAGAATATGCAAAGATGCATTTTGAGGGGCTCGATCTCTGGAACCAATGTGCTTCTCTTACCGGGACACCGTATGCCGGCACAGGCGAGCGCTAATCTATAACCCAGCCATGTTCTGCGGCCCCCAACGCGATATAAAAGCCAGTCTCATCCGCTTCAAATCACCACCCTCGTACTTATTCCATGATCACAACAAGCTCGTTGCTCGCTTTTGCTGGGGCTCTCGTGAGTAGTATGCGCTTTTTCTTACTCGGGCAAAAATTTACACCGTGCGACTGACATTTTATATACATACAGTTTCCATAGAATCGGCAAAGTGAGCCCACTTGGCGGGTCGTGGGCTGTTCCTCTCGGTGGATGCAACGGCTGGTCGTTCCGCGCCAATCAGAGGTACACTGGGCCGTGGAGCGTCAAAGACGGAATGAAGAAGCCAAAGCGAGTCTCTCCGACAAGACCACGAATGCAGCTGTAGCTTATAAGTTGCAGGTTCCCGCTTCTACTCGCTGCAATGACGGGCGACCCGGTCACGCCTGTACAAGCGGCAGTGAACGTGAGCCGTGACTTTGGGAGAGACTCGGCTTCGCTGCTCCTGACCGAGGGGTGAGTGTGGTTTGCATGACTTTTCTGGACGACGTTGCTGATGGTGACTTTTTGGTTGCTCAGATATGGGCATGGATCGTGAGTATATGCGGGGGGTATAACGTTTGGCAAGAGTTAATATGTACGGCAGGATCTCTCATCCATCCAAGTGCAAGTTCAAGCACATCCGGGACTACTTGATTGATGGATTGGTGCCCAAGAACGGGACGACCTGCACCGCTGAGTGAGTTGGCCACCTACCCACTAGACCCTTCTACTGACACACTAGGGGAATAGTCCCGGATTCCTCTATCCCACCAACAAAACCACGTCAAATAACTCGAAGCGCGCCGCGTCAGATTTCGAGAGGCGGTTGGACGAGAGACTCGAGAAAGTTACGGAGCAGAGGTCTCTTGGGTTCGATCCGTCTTGGTTGAGGTTACGTGTCTGACCAACGGTTTTCTAGCTGTATGTTTCATGATCCACTAATAAACTGCTATACATATGCAAGTGAAACGATGTCTGCCCCGGGCACAGCTGCGTGAATTGTCTGGGGTTTCATGATGAGTCTACTGGGGCGCGTGTGGTTAACGGTCAACTGCTCCTTCCAGGCGCTTAGTATGTGGCTACGAAATGCTACGATGGCTAAGATAACGGTGCGCACGCTCTGATTTTGAAGGCGTCTTCGTATGGCCTCGTCTAAGCTTGAGCTTCGCAACAAGCCCTTCGACAGGATCATCATTCAATGTCTATACCTGGAAAATGTTTACTCTGTGTCTGAAAGATTAGTGGAGCGCCGTAGACAGCTATACGTACGAAAACCGTGTGGACAGTGAGTCTTCGATATGGAGGATGGTGAATCTACCCGCACACTTATATTCGCTTCCAATAGTTTCAGACGCAAGCGTTGTGCCATATTACGAACAATTGTAGCAATGCTACTCACTCAATTTATTTTGTTTCATTCATTTCTATCACTTCAACATCCGACGCTGTAAAGTGTATGTGTGTTATCAAACCTGGCCACACTGTCGCTACGGACTCATCTTCAGGTCGATCACGACAATTGTTGCCACCAGGACGGTACAATTCGAAGACGTACCCGAGCAGGTATGTGTGAATCAGCGCTCCATTATCGTTGCTGATTGTACGCTTTGAAAATGCAGAACATACTCTGTGTCATAAAGTAATCGTCCCGTTCTGGGAGAAGATCTATTTCTCCATGCGATTGGAGTCTCGACAGTCCAGTCGAATCGTTTAGCCTCCGACTGCTCGACTTACCCATAAATTCAATCTCTTCAGCTCGTGCGAGTATCACACTCTGCTCCTTGGATTCTTCAAATGCGCATACAAGATGCTTCTGGTCCGCTTAAGTCCTTACCTAATGTAACCTGGTCTCTTGCTCAAGGCTGTATCAGTAGGCTTCTGTCTCTTCAATCGTTGGTCCCAGGTCTTCGTGTGCGCTGAAACGGGATCCGTGGCCTTGGCATCTTTGTCAGTCACTTGACTGTCAATTAGTGGATCCCAATCGGGGAGAGAAGATATGTCGAGTCAGTTTCCAGCAATTGACGCGGCGGCGAGGATGGGGGAGAGCAGAGGCGGGTATTGCAAATTCCCGCTTCATAGGAAATCTCTCCCATTCGCAAGGCCACCGCTCAGCCAAAATTCGTTCGAATCTTTTATTTTCTTCTCATCGTACCACCGTTTTCGAGGTCGTAGAACAACTTTTTATACTACATCTCTATCTAATTACAAGTCTGTTGGTAGGTTCTTGACCCCCCCTCAACTCACTAGGACAAGGATCCCAAGCTCCGTGGCAAGCGCCAGCCGCCGTTGCTTGTAACAGAGGCCAGCTTTCCTAAAAAGGAGCTTGGGTCCAGGCAATACTTTACGGGACTGCCAAAAGCTGGTCCTATACACGACCACGCCACCAGCCTCACGTGATCGTGGACAATTTGATGCCGTCTTCGGCCTGTGTGATCAGGACACCCTCTATCGACAAGTGATCGTCTTGTATGCCCAAGAAAAATGTTTGACAAGACCTTATTTCGGATTTGCAACCTATCATTTCGCCGCTCCCACTATTGGGTGTGCTTTACCGGACCAGCTGCCACCACCACCTCATGCCCCGAGCCATTCAGTTTGCCTTCATCCAAGTGATCTTCTGTGTGCTTCGAAGCTATTGAGGTGAGACCTAATCGTGTGATGTCTATACCCCTACAGGCGCGTTCCAATCGTCGGAAACGTGTTTCATTTAGGTTGCCATCGCCTGCAGCACTATACGCTTTCGCCGATGCACCCGCTGACAGTACGAGTAAGCTTGGAATGTTCTACTTCATTTATACCGCTTGGCTGATCCCTTCACCCAGTTTTCATTTCACGT
>WSLO01000453.1:0-16309 GCA_019677385.1 Ceratobasidium sp. 392
GTTGTATGCGAGCCAAAGTTTCCATTCGGAGTGGAACGTGGATTGTTTGCGGACAATCTTGAAGTGTTGGCTCCAGCGTTCGTGGTCGCGCGGGCAAAGGAACTCCTGGATTAGGTCCAGTAAGCGTGCGACGGCCTGATCCCATTGAGCAAACGTGAGGGAGTGTTCATCGCGGTTGGGGTCCTTGACGTCCTGGTCGACAACTTGAATAGCACCGCGGTCGTTAAAAGCCACTGTCTGGCTGGCGGCTTGGCCGCGGGCCACCTTCTCGCAGTACTCGTCGATCAGCATCGCCAGCAATATGTGTTTGGTCCAGCCCTTGCGCATGATCGCGATGACGGAATCGGCTATGGGCAGCTGAGCGCCTGATGCCGTGTAGCCTGGTACTAGCGTGTCGTTTGAACCACCAGATGAACCCAAGTCAGAGCGATGACGCTCTCCTGTGGACAGGGACGTAGTCAGGAGACTGCGTAATTGCCACATCATAATGTGGTAGGGGGGCAAAATGGAGTGGACTCCGTGTGTTGGAACGCGTAGGTAGAGTGGCATGAGTCAACACAGAAGCCGTGAACGGCAGTGAGTGTTATGCCAGGAGGCGTATGATGGGCGGGGGGAGCGTCCGCAGCCCATAGGGCAGGTAATAGGATAGGAAGCCGAATTGCAAGCGTAGTTACTTACTGTTCTTGCCCTTGTTTCGGGCACCACGAGGACGACAATCTCGGTCTGCTTTGTCGGGGTTCAAGCCTGCAGCAGGCTCTTTGGGTCGGTTATGGGCTGCCTGGCCGGCGCGTTCTTTGACCCTGAGTGCATGTTTGAGCTCCTCCTCCATTCGATCGGCCTGGAGGCGCAGTAGGTGGATGTGGTTTTGGCGCTGGTCAGCCTGTAGCGCTTCGGGTGATGTGAGTGCGCGCTTCCGGCGCTCTTGCTTGCCATGACTTGCTGCGTGGGGCGTAGCTGGGCGTTCATGAGGCCGTTTGCGAGCAGCAACAATGCTCCCTTCGCCAAACAGAACGGTGGGTGTGTCCCGTGGGCGGCGAATGCCGGCTGTTGGCTGGAATGGCCTGGGTTGGGCGGGAGGTGGAGGGGATGGCGTGCTGCGCGGTGCCTTGGACAGCTCCGAGGATGGAGGCGGAGGCGGTAGGTTTCCCATGGCGTAGATGCAGGCCTGATTATTTCTGACACAGGAATTGCAGCTGGGGAGATCGCGCGAGCAGCGCGTGTTTCTATGTTCTACGCATGCCATGCACCTAGGCCACCCGGATGCATGTGGGCGCGGTGGCATGAGGGTGTGGACAATCAAGGAAGGAATTTGGGTGGGGCTCGCTGGGGCCGGTATCTTTTATATGTGTTGTAACGCGACGCGATGGTGCTGAGCATAGTCTGACACATGGATAACGCGTGGTACGAATGTCGTATATGTGACCTAATAGTGGGAGGACGAAGGAGGAGAGGAGGCACGTGACTACCCTGGCTCGACCTAATTGGCGGCTAAGTATCACGTCTGTCTCCTCCGCAGGCTGCGTCTCATGCGTGCACTTATTGAGCTGGAAGGTTGGGCGGATGCCAGATGATGTAATAGCGAGTGATGAGGAAATTTAGCTACGCCTAAGTTCTCTAACTTCTTGAAATCTGTCTTTAATCACCATGTAATTACATAGATATTGCATCACAAGTTCTATCTCAATTGTGTTCTCCGCATCCCGTCAGTTACTACGAGATTCAGGCACATCCAAGCTACATGAAAGTAAGCGCAGAAGCTGAGCCACAACTTAGGAACTTAACTCTGCTTACTCATATTTCCCACCCTCTTTCCCATAGTGATTTGGTGTGTAAGTTTATGCGACTCATTTGCATGACTCTATCTAACTAAACTAATATGCTTTGTGCGTTTATAGTTATATTTTATGCATTTCTACTTCAAACTAAGGTGCACCATGTGTGGCTTTCATCCTTTGTTCAAAACCTAAATAAGGCTTGTAGGTGATTCTTTATGTTCAGTGCAGCCCTACTTAAGTTCTTCCTCTCTGACATCCACCCTTGCCTTCTCGCAGTCCGGCTGGCACGCGCTGCATATCATTGGTTTAGAATGTTGGACGGTAATAAATTCTCACCCATAGGCAATCCGTTACCAGCAACTCAAGCCAGAAATTGACAAATAAATTCACTTTCTGTCTGACCTTTGCGGCTGTTTTCACCAAACACTCAACGAGTACACCCCGACAGGACATTGCAGTCCCACTCACAGTATATACAGTAGCTAGCCACTAACAATTCAAGTTATCTGATTTAGTGGCTCTTTTAGGCATGCCCGAAGTGCAATACACGGTCCACTCAACAACTGGTCCTCACTTGATTCGCCAAACACTTCATTGTTGGATATTAGAGTGGCCCTGGTGTCCTCTTCTCACCCCAAAAACCCTGGCCTGCCTACGCAACACCCAAAAACGACCGCTACACATCCCGGCTCAGGCGCATATTTTGTACTGTTTCGTCCACAAAACCTTGAAGATCATCATGATGACGAACTAGTAGAGAGCATGCTTAGCACTGAAAGGCGCGTTGTTATTCTCTTTGATTCTCATCCCGGCTCTCCTGACTAGTATCAATGTATCTTGTTCATCCCTCGCTAGCTTGGCCTTAGCCTCCAGCCTAACCAGCACACCCCAAGGCAACCCCGCCGAATCTCACAACACCCCTAGCGAGTCACATGCTCCTCCCACGCACATTGATGTCTCTGATTCACACAATCCAGACAAAAATCAGAATGACAATTGTTCAGTTGGCTTGGATGTAACCAACCAGGACGACTTCTATGCGGCTCAGGACAATGTGTATGTGATTCAAAACAGTTCCTATGCGTCTTGAGACGGCCTTTTTGCCACCCTTGGACAATCACATGCTAGAAACAGTACTTGGGCGACTCGCGACAATGTTTACATACCTCGCGGGAGCTTCTACGCGACAAAAAATCTTCTACACACAATTCCAAAGAACTTAAAAGCAGCTTCAACCTCTGGCGAACCCAGCAAGCTTCTAACAGATCCAGAGAAGCAAAACTTGGGCTCAAAACTGGTTTGGGAGTAAGTCGAATGTGACTTACAAATAAATAAAAAATTGTGTTAATTTATTGCTTACAGGGGGGGCTCCTTTGGGGAACTACTGTTTGACAGGCAACCACAAGGATATGGGGTGAGAGGTGCAACACTAGCAAAGTGGACGTGCGGTGAGGAAGGTCCTACCAGCGTGTTGACTACTGGGCGGTCAGAGGGTGACATTCATATTGTCTCATCAGTTCAGCAAAACGGAGACACATTGTTAACTTGCTGGGGCTGTAGCTTGACATTGAGCGGAATCCCGGACTGGGTTGAAATTGCTGAAGGAGACTTGCATCCGCTTTACAGAGGATATCTCTTTCAAATACCACAGCTCCCATGCAAACCACCAAAATGGCTGAATGGAAAGTCTCGTGGATTGGCTGATAGAAATTAGCAATTCTATGTGAATTATTGTATGCTTAAAAGAAATAGACTTCTGCCTATGATTGTTTTTAACACCTTGCATTGAGGAGACAAAAGATAGAAACGATTGGAGTGCATAGATGTGAACACGATATACAAAATTGATGCGTGGATAAAACAAACAGCGTAGATAAAATGAACATAGAAGTGTGCGGAGAACGTACGGAGAACTTGATGCAAATGCAAGGAGAACGCATAGAGAAAGACGTCAACTCACGTGGGATTACCAAAAGGGAAAATGTAAGCGAAATGGATTGGCGTCCTTCAGATTACTCGCCGGGGAAAACGCAAGTGAAGCTTAGGACGTTCCGCTCGGGGAAAACGACAACGGAGCCCAGATAGAATAAGGAACACCTCGCCAGGTATTGCGTTGGGAAAAACGATGACGAAACAGTGAGGCTTTTGTCAGGGGGAAACAAAAGCGTAAGCCAAATGAGACACTCACTGCTTACACTGTATTTGGAGAGGGGAAAACTCTGAGGGAGAGAAGAGAATTTCCTGGAGGGGAAAACGATGAGACACGGCAAACAAAACACCTAGCGCTGTCCCAAAGTTCAACAAGGGGGAAACTTGAGAGAAACAGCGAAGCCTCCCTCCGGGGAAAAAGTGAAACAAAGTTCACGAAGACCCGGACACTTACCTCTCAGTTTGCCTCGGGGTATATGCGTACGGAATGCCAAGGCTTCAAGTCGGCGGAAACTGTGCAAAAACGTGGGGGAAGCGATTGGCGTTTGCCGAACCATTGTGCCAGCACAAGCACCCAGACCTTTCCCTACGGTAAAGCCTTGTTGTTTACGCACAACCTCTGCCAGAGAAAACGGGAGTTGAATTATAAGGAAGAAAGGAAACCTAACGGTAAGGCTTCCCTCACAACTTTGCCCCCTTGGGGAAACAATGAGTAAACAGCGGCCTTTAACTCAAAATTCCTTCACGTGCAGACTTTGCGGAAGCCCCCAGTGCTTTTTCAGTTGTCCAAAAATTTTCCCCGGAGCAAAACCCCCATCTCCGGTAGAGTGTTCTGATATGGCCCAATTGAGCAGGCTGATGCCAATTAGTCCAATCTGGGACAAGTATCAATCAAGGATGCAGACCCTATCTTGGGTACCATCCATTTTGGATGTGAAAATAATGGAGTTTGAATGATTTTCCCACCACCTGTTACTCTTTTAGGCACAGTTGTCCCAGTTGGAACATATCCATATCAGGCAAGTCAGCTGACTATACATATCTATTATCTGATACCATAAGTACTGCACTTTAGGTGATTCAAAGCCAGCGTAGTGTGATTTGAGGTGATTTGGATTCACCATGCTGTGCTTTGATGTGCCTTGAAACCACAGGTCATGGATTCAAAGCACTTCAAAGCACCCCAAATGTAGCCACTTGGCTTTGGATGATCAGAAGAGACATACAGGATTTTTGAAAGCACCCTGAAGCACTGTTCAAGTAAAATTCACTTCTCCTGATGTATGTGGATGAAACAGGGACAAAACTTGAGACAATGATCTAGCATAAGCAGGGAGGAAATGAGGACAACGTACTGCAATATATATTATGAGAAATTGTGAAGATAGTGAGTGCAAACAATGCTATTGATTCAGTCCTAAACATCAAAGATATGCAACATAAATGGTAACATCTAACCTGGGACAAATGTTGAAGGTATGCAGAACAAACAATAAGATTGAACCGAGGACAAACTATGAAGATATTGGGCAGAAACAATAGTATATAACCTGAAACAAATGTAGAATCTATGCAGAATAAACAATAAGATTGAACCAACACCTAGCTAGGATCACATTGAGCACAAACTGTACCGTCTGAGAGAGAACAAACACCAGATATATGTGGAATAAACAATAGTCTTGGTCCAGGATAAACATGTAAGATATTGAACACAAATGGCAGAACTTGTCCACAAATAAACACTACAGAAACACTGAGGAAGAGCAATTGCTTTCTCCAAGACAAACACCAAATATACATGGGAGCAACTAAAGCATCTTTTCATTTAGAAGTGGTTGAATAACTGATATGAAACTTGGGAAATATTATCCAGGTTTCACCACAAGACAGTGGAGATAAAATGTTTATATTGTCACTCAAGAAACCAATGCATATAGCAGAGCTGTCATGGCCCCATGTCAGGACACAAATTTATTCCTGATTTTATATCATTTTTATATGAACTGTTTTTCTTATGTTTTCTCCAAGTCAAGGATATTCAGAATTACATGTAGAATAGTTACCTAGCTTACCTAATAACTACAAGCACTCATATCTGGAATCATATAACTTGTCTTTGTCATGTGTTCTTTGTCATTGTTCCAGAAACTTCCATAGTGATGTGGCATCTGACTCATAACCTTGTAACATGGGAAAGATTTGACAGTTCTGCAAATACATAAGGGAGAGTCTGGGAGCCTTGAGCCTCAGAACTCAACCACTTGCCTACTCTCATAGTCAGGGCTAAGTTGCTTTCCACCTACCCCATTTGTCAAAGACCTTGGCATCTGGTTTCTGCCCCAGCTAATAATAGTGTCAAGCCCAAACGTGTTATGAGGTAGTAAAGAGCTTGAGCAGTGTGCTCAGAGGCCAGAGGATACAAGAGGTTATAAGTGTGGACTTCCTATTGACAGGAGGTCAAGTTCTTGGTCTGTACCATTGAACTTGACCTTGCTTATATACAAGATTGAGCCACAATCAAACAAACACACGCATACAGATGGTGCAATACCTGAGTCATACATATTTGCAAACACATGTGAAATTAAGATGACTCATCGTTCTAGAACCTTCCACAAGTCACATGATCCTAATAATTAACGGAATATTGTGTCAGGTCATGACAAATAGCAAGTAGCCATTATTTCCTTCCCCCTCACCCTTGTCCCACTTCTACCATCCCACTTCCCCTTTCAGTCATTGCTGGGCCTCCAAGTATACCTTAGGGTTAGCTTGGTTGTATTTGTAGTAGTCCAGGCTAGACAGGAGCAAACCACCCAACAATTCACCTGAGAAAGTGTTGCTGTTACTTGGACTATATTTCAGATATTTGGTCTGCATTTCTGCATGCTGAAATTCTGTAGAAAGCTCAACATTCAGCTAGGAGAAAGCCTAGAGTATCTTCTGGATAGTGTCTCCAGTGAAACCCTTGCGTTTTCAAAGGTACAAACAGGAAATAAACACTGGAGATATGTGTACACTTACCTGGCATTGCGTCTTGGGGAAATGTAAATAAAGTACCATATACTTCATCAGTGCTTTGACAAGCCAAAATGCTGATTAAGCGCTGGTGCTTGCACAGCACATTTCCCAACCAAAATCCCTAATCCTCTGTACTATGGTTAGTCAGAAGGTTGCCTTTTGCTTTGCATCCCAACGCATGCAAGCTCAGACTTCTGGTCAGCCATGCAATCTAGAAGCAAGCTCAATCCTCTATTGTATGCTCAATCCTTGAAGCAAAATATGTAGAAATGGGTAGACAGGAATTTTTTGACTGTCTTGGATTGGACTCAAAATGTCAGATCTGGAGCATTCTGAGACATAAATCTCAATAGAATCAGCAAAAGGAGAGTGTGATTTCTGGAAATAACAGTATTACATCTGCTTGGCTATCTGCTAGACCAATGTAGTACGTCAGGAAAAACCAAAATTTTGATTTAGGGCCCTAGGGGAAATTTTCACTAAACCCCCCCAAATTTAGTGAATTCAGTGAATTTAGCACCTGGGCCTAGGGCATCCTTGCACAGCCACCGATAAATCTACCTAAATTTACTGATATTTACTACAAATTCAGATGAACAAAAAGGGAGGGGACTCAAATCCCTGAAACCCCAAAATTCAGCTAAATTCAGCCAAATTCAGCTGAATAAAAAATGTGGGTTTTTCCTGACGTATGTCTTGTGCTGCTTGATGTAGCCAAAATGTTGAGTTACAAATTGATGGTGGCTCTAATGTGACTGGATCCTGGCGGAGTGACCCTGGAATTGTCATGACCTGACACGCTTTCCCACTAATATTTCTATTTTCTTGTTAATCATGTGACTCATGGAAGGTTCTAGAACAATGACTCAGCCTATTTCGCATGTGTTTGCAAATATGTATGACTCGTGTATTGCACCATCTGTATGTGCGTGTTTGTTTGATTGTGGCTACCTCATGTATATAAGCCAGGTCAAGTTCAACGGTACAGACCAAGAACTTGACCTCCTGTCAATAGGAAGTCCACACTTATAACCTCTTATATCCCCTGGCCTCTGAGTACACCGCTCAAGCCCTTTACTACCATACAACACAATTGGGCTTGACATTAGGTCAAGTTCTTCTGTCGTCGAAACCCTTTTCGGCGTCGTGCCACGAGACTACCACCAATCTCTATTTTTTGTTTCTACCCCTTCATTATACTTTGTTGAGAACCTGTTCGGGACAAGCGCTGGTCTGGTGAAACAGTAGATCGACGGTGACCCTTGTAATAGTCAAAGACAAGGACGTCCTACTAGTAACCAGGGAGTACCGCCCCCTTATAGCGTAATCTTCACCCCGTTGTGTCACGTTAAGCGCTCCTAGACCGCGAATCTACCGCTTGCAAAGACTACACCAGACGCCTATTGGCTATTCGCTGGCAGTTATTGTACAACACTAGTAGAAAGAGCAAGGAGTTAGTGTAATTACGCGTGAACGAAGACCATTCTTTGGAACCCTGGATCTAGTGCGACTACTACTAGTTCTGGTACTACGACTTTATTCTTATATAGGAAAATTCCTAAACCCACTCTATACTATCTTGCTTGAACAAGAGTTCAAGTATCACCACGAACTTGTACACGCCCAATACCAGGAGATCTTTGAACTCCGTGCGTGGCAACAAGAAGCCCTTGAAACCTTCGAGCCAGACCAGGAACATATTTTACGACTGGAAGAGGAAATTACCCACCTCCAACAGTAATTATTCACACACTACACACAAAACACTATCTTACCTAACCCTAGTGCCGCCCATACGCTGGCACCAACGGTTGTCAGCAGACCGCGAAGTATCACTTCCTCGCCTACTGCTACTTTACCCAGACTGGGAAGCAGTAATTGGACCCCTGAACATTCCCCTTCGCCCCTCCTATCCTACAAAGAGGCATTTGATATTACAGGAGAAGATTAACGGGGATCTTATTTCTTTCTCAAACCACCAATGAATAATACAACCATCTCATCTACACAATGGCATTCCAACAAAACACCAAACCATGGGGGGATCATGGCGTGCACCCACACCCGGCCCCACCAATACGGACTCCACAATACCACCCGTCCAACCCCAGTATACGGGACTGTCCCAATTTGACCCAACTGCGAATTCCACCTATGTAGCGCCTGAAACCATGTCTGCCGTCATGATTATGCTTCGAGATATGCGTGCCGATCTTGATAGATGTTTAACAGCGATAGAAACCAATATGACTACAATTTTGACAAACATCAACGCCACGTACCATAGAATGGACGGAGTAGCTGGCGCACCAGGAATTGAGGCAATAAATAACTGCATGCAACGAGTTGAACAATATACGGCAGACATCCATAGAGATACGCAGGCTCTTATGACTAATGTAGCAGCAATTCGCACATGAATAAACTCTGGGACAGCCCCAAACCCTATCAACCGAGTACCACCGCCCCCACCAAGGGTAATCCAACCAGTAGTTGCGCAAGGAGGACCAGCCATTTCAGTCAAATTAGCTAAGCCAGAAAAATTTGATGGAAAACAAAAAGACAAGTCTATTACTTTTAGACTGTCTTGTGATTAATACCTTCAAGCAGCATATCCTACGGCTACCCCAGAGCAAAAAATCTTATTTGCTATGTTGTACTTGGAGAGTGACGCCCAAAACTGGCTACTCCCATTTCAAGAACAGGATATGAATCCCAATACACCAGTTACCTTTTTAAGGGATGAAACCTTATTCTGGGAAGAATTTGATAAATGATTTGGAGAAATTAACAAAACAGAGAACTACCGACAGAAGTTCTATGAACTCAAAAAGAAGAAATCAGTACAAAATTATCTCTGCGAATTCCAAATATATTCTTCTCCCCTCAACTATGGTGATGCGGTACTTAGGGATATGTTCTACGATCGCCTGCAAGATTATATCAAGGATGCTATGCTTTACCAAGGATTTGACCCCTTCAATAGCCAAAATCACCTCAAAACGTCGTAGATCGCGCGCTGTATATTGACGCTAGGCTAGAAGCCTATAAACCACACAAGAATACTTCTAGTAACAAGTCGTCGAGCGCCCCCTCCAACCAAGTCAACCAGACTAACCCTACTAATACTCAGGTCCAATATGCGGTTGGAGACAATGTATGGATGTTTGATGCTAATGGCAAAAGCCTCAAGGGTAAAATCACGGGAATGGGGAAGAATAACAAAGGAAAACTTGTACCCAATGTTCAATGGAATAACCGTGTGGGAACGGTCCAAATCCCCTTTTCCTCCCTTCGAAAGGATAACAACCCGTCAAATGCGGCACTCAGCCGCCCGCCACCACCACCACCCAAAAAACCCAACATGGGACCCGCGCCTATGGACTTGGACACCGCGGGTAAAAGAAACAATATTTTAACTTGTCATCGATGTGGAGGAAAGGGCCACATGGCTAAAGATTGTCCCACCAAACCACTATCCGGATTTGTTGCGGAAGTTGAGGAACCAAAGTCGGATGAGGAGGAGTTGGTAAAAGACGACGCCTGAACAGTTCCAGGGGGGCTGTCTTGGATGAAATCTTGGAAAGGACGGTTATGCATAACAATAATATAAATATGGAATGTATGTCTCTCGGTAACGAATCACAACTCCAGTTATATTTTCGAGCATACCCGCTTGCCACACCTCCTGAGAAAAAATCTACATACAACGCCAAAAATTTCCATGGATGGGCTATGGTAGACTCTGGCGCCACATCCATATTTATTCATCAACAACTAATTAAAGAATTTAATATAATCACCCAAAAACTGGCAAAACCACAAAAACTCAAAGTAATTGACGGTAGAGAAATAGCCTCCAGACAAGTGGATACATTCTGCACCTTGGAACTAGACATCTTTGACCACCACAAGACCGTTGAATGCTTTGTGGTAGATGTGGGGAACCATGACATAATACTCGGAATGACGTGGTTACGGAAATATAACCCCTATATTGATTGGGGGAAAAAGATATTATCATTCATCTCGGAATTTTGTTCAAAATACTGCTTAAAAACTACACCCCGTATTAAATTCAACCAACACCCAGAGGAGGACGAAATCACCACTACCAAAGAACTCCCTGTAGAATACGAAGAATACCACGTGGTCTTTGCGGACGAAGAAACTACACCCCTCCCGCCGCATAGACCATACAATATATCTATTGACTTAAAGCCAGACGCCAAACTGCGCCATGGTCCTATTTATAGTCTGGGAGTAAAGGAAGATAAGGAATTACAGGAAACCATAGATAGACAATTATCCCATGGCCTTATCCGACCCTCAAAATCTCCAATGGCCTTGCCTGTGATCTTTGTTAAAAAGAAAAACAGAAAATTGCGCATGTGCATTGACTACCGCCGACTCAACGAAATGACCATTAAAAACATCTACCCCCTACCAAGAACTAACGACCTCATTGAGAGGCTACAAGGCGCCAAAATCTTTACTAAACTAGATCTTAAATGGGGGTATAACCTAGTCCAAATTAAAGAAGGCGACGAATGGAAGACAGCCTTCAAAACCAAATACGGACTATTCAAATACTTACTCATGCCATTCAGTCTTACGAACGCACCAGCTAGTTTTCAATACTTTATGAATGACATATTTAAGGATATCTTGGACATTTATGTCATAATCTATCTGGACAACATCCTAATATTCTCAAAGACCAAGGAAGAACATCGAGTACAAGTGAAAGAAGTTCTAAAACGCCTCAAGGAACACGGCCTTTACTGCAATCTGGAGAAATGCTTCTTTGAAGTCCCGGAAATTGACTATCTAGGATTAATTGTAAACTCAGAAGGAATCCAAGTTGATCAAGAAAAAGTGACAAAGACAGTTACATGGGGCATACCCAAAAGAGTGGTGGAACTTCAAGAATTCTTGGGATTTGTCAATTATTATAGGAAATTTGTACCCGACTACTCTAAAACCACGGCACCCTTATTTAAACTCTTACAAAAAAACCAATCTTGGGAATGGTATGAAGAACAGGAAACGGCGTTCAGAAAACTACAGCACGCATTAAAGAACGCCCCTTTGCTTATCCAACCAGACCCCTCCAAACAATTTTTCTTGGAATGCAATGCATCCAACTATGCCACAGGGGCAGTACTTTCCCAAATATACACAGACGGGAAACTACATCCCATTGCATTCCTATCAAAATCTATGACACCAGCAGAACGAAATTACAACATCTATAATAAAGAGATGCTAGCAATCATCCAAGTGTTCAAGGAGTGGAGACATCTCCTTGAACAAACCGATATACCGGTCCAAGTAATTTCAGACCACAAAAACTTGGAATACTTCAAAACAACAAAAGACTTGAGAGGGCGCCTAGCACGTTGGGCTAACTTTTTAGTCATTTATAATTTCCAAATTCTTTACAAACCAGGCGCTCAAAATTGTTGTGCAGACATCTTATCCAGAAAGGAGGAACACAGACCTAAAGAGGGGGGTGAGAGCCAAGCTCTGCTCAACCCAGACCTTTTTATTGCAGCAATCCAACCGGATAACACCATTCACGACATGATCCGTGATGCAATACTAGAAGATGAACGTCTGAAAGAAATTATGAAATCCCTTCAAGACAACAACAAGGTGGAACACTGGGAATGGGACAATGGACTACTTAGGTTTAAAGGCAAAGTATTTGTGCCGAAAGACAAAGAAATCTGTAAACTCATCCTAGAAAGCCGCCACAATAATCCCGCAACCGGCCATCCTGG
Organism: Ceratobasidium sp. 392; assembly: GCA_019677385.1. NCBI lineage: Eukaryota > Fungi > Basidiomycota > Agaricomycetes > Cantharellales > Ceratobasidiaceae > Ceratobasidium > Ceratobasidium sp. 392. The sequence goes on from WSLO01000453.1 coordinate 12,515, forward strand.
CCAATTCAGAACTATGGAATTAGTATCGAGAAAATACTACTGGTCGTCAATGAAGAAAACCGTAAACCTCTATGTGAAAAACTGCAATTCATGTCAACAAAACAAGCATAGTAACCAAGTACCCCCTGGACTACTCAATCCTATTGAACTACCTGATAGACCATGGGAAGAAATTACTTATGACTTAATTGTTAATCTACCAGAATCAGAAGGGTTTGACGCTATATTATTCACTGTAGTAGACCGACTGTCCAAAATGGTTCACTTTATACCCACCACCTCAAACGCATCCGCTATCGACATAGCAAACCTATTTGTCAACTATGTATGGAAGTTACATGGCCTCCCAAAAAAGACTATTTCGGATCGAGGACCACAGTTCAACTCTAAATTCCTAAAACAATTGTATTATCAACTTAACATTGAATCAAAATTCTCCACCGCTTACCGCCCTCAAACCAACGGACAATCCGAACAAGCAAACCAAGTAGTTGAAGGATACCTTAGACACTACGTATCCCACAGACAAGACGATTGGGTATCCTTATTACCGTTAGCCGAATTCGCATACAACAATGGCATAAACACATCAACAGGAAAGACTCCCTTCATAGCTTGTTATGGGTTTAACCCTCACTTTGCGGTAGGAGATAACTCCACAGGGGACGTACCTGCAGCAGACGAACGCGCCGACTGGCTCAAAGACAACTATGATGAACTTAAGGCTGCCCTACAACTGTCTAACGAGAAAATCAAAGAATACTACGATCGTAAACATAGGGCACCAGAGGACATCAAAGTCGGTAACAAGGTGTGGCTATCCAGCAAAGACATTACTACGGATAGACCCTCCAAGAAATTATCTGCCAAATGGCTAGGTCCGTATAAGGTAATCAAAAAAATAGGATCGCACGCATTTAAACTGGAACTACCGCATACACTCAAAATCCACCCGGTATTCCACGTGTCAAAACTGGCGCTGAAAACAGAAGATCTGTTTGAATGAGAACCTATACCCCTACCACCGGACATAACGCCTGAAGGAGAAGAACAATGGGAAGTTGAGAAAATTATTAACTCAAAAAAGGAATGAGGTACCATAAAATATTTAGTTAAATGGAAAGGCTATGGACCAGAAGGCAATACTTGGGAACCTTACGAGCACCTCACAAACACCAAGGGTCGCCTGAAACAATTCCACAAGTCCAACCCTCGAGCTCTGGAAGACCCTCGGGCTTAGACGGGGGGAAGTGTCATGACCTGACACGCTTTCCCACTAATATTTCTATTTTCTTGTTAATCATGTGACTCATGGAAGGTTCTAGAACAATGACTCAGCCTATTTCGCATGTGTTTGCAAATATGTATGACTCGTGTATTGCACCATCTGTATGTGTGTGTTTGTTTGATTGTGGCTACCTCATGTATATAAGCCAGGTCAAGTTCGACGGTACAGACCAAGAACTTGACCTCCTGTCAATAGGAAGTCCACACTTATAACCTCTTATATCCCCTGGCCTCTGAGTACGCCGCTCAAGCCCTTTACTACCATACAACACAATTGGGCTTGACAGGAATGACACAATGTGCCAACTCACTGTCATGTCCTGTCTGCTTTTGGATGTCTTCGTCAGCAAAACCGGCCACATCTCTGGTGATCTCCCGAGATCTCCGAGGCTGAGACTTGTCTCCCGAGGTCTCCAGAGACCTCCGGAGAATTTGCTCCGGAGATCTCCAGAGATCTCTGGAGACCCCGGGAGACAAGTCCCGGCCCTGGAGAATTTGCCGATTTTGTTGAGTTTCGGCAATCAGTCACTGTTTTTAGGACAGAATACATCTGGTATGACACACATGCAGCTCACACGTCACAAGCACATGACTTCCCGGTGAGCTTCTGAGCTTGAATCTGGAGGCAACCCTCCAATTTGGCAACCTCCTCAATTGGAATCACACCATAGCCTCATCACTCTCATGCACAAATCCAACATAATTAAGTATTTGTCAGGAAAAACATGGATCTGAAATTAAGGTCCTCAATCTTAATCAATGCAAATTTAGGTGGATTTACTGGATTTACACAAATTTAGCCAAATTTAGATAAATTCTCAAAAACCCAAAAATACTACTAGGCTCAAAAAGTCAAAAGCACACCCATCCAGCTGTTTGGGGCTCTGCAAATTCACCTAAATTTAGACCCCCCCTTGTTAATTTAGGCAAATTCCCTCAAGTTCATGTGTATGAAATATAGGAGGCAGTAAATCCCCTAAACTGGTTTATTAGGCTAAATTATTGATAATTACACTAAATTTTTTACCCCGTTTTTACTGACGCTTGTAGTGTAGTATGATATCCATGTATGGTGAGAGTTTAAACATCTGTTTACAAGTAATAGAGCTCATAAACTGACTTTGCGTGAAAACGAGCAACCTCTTGACTAAGCATAGTAGTGCCCGCAGATTGTTCGGCTAACGTCCCGGCCCGAATCCCGTTCCGAGGTCACGCGCAACTAGTTGCGTAAGCTGAACTCAGCAACCACCGTTTTACCGCTGCCGTCTGGGCATAGCACTTCAGGATGATTTTCTTGAAGCTTGGGCCATTACTCGCGTTCACGGGCCTTGCTGCTGCTCAGGCAACCAGTATCCTTGGGTTTGTATCTTAACTCTCCCTTGCTTATGGTCTTGTTAACCAACCGCCCGCAGACTATCGGACTCATGCAACAAGGCGTTTGGTCAAACGGTCGCGACAGGCCCCGCTGCCAGCTGCCTCAATTCGCTTGGCATGCTCAACGTGATCACGACGCCGAGTGGGCAGAGTTGGATGCCTGCGTTTAACAGTTATTTAACCGCGGTACGCCCTCACTGTCCCGCTCTAGATAACTTAACGTAATGTGACAGATGTACAGACCTGCAGTCAACCGGCTTGCACAAATGAGACTATACAAGCTACCTCTGCCTCACTCCAGGAAGGATGCAATACCGATCTTGCTGGTAAAGGCTGGTCGATCAGTGACATTGCCGATGTGCGCGACACCTCTCTTTCTACCGATGCAAGGTTAACAGAAAATTTAGTTCCTCTCCAAATTTTTCTGGTACTATATGCCTGTGCGAGAGGTTCTCTGCCTTCGAGAGTGAGTCACTCGCAACCCCTTCTATGATCATTTGGCTTACTCTCCAAGGTAGTAATGCAAACAACGAGGCACTTGGAATCATTACACTTCTGACAAACTACGAGAACATGATAGGACAGCCGCTCAACGCTGGTACTCTTGTCCAACACTTGCCGTCCTTGATACGCAGTACGTCCTTCAGATGATTCAAGCAGTGGTGCTAATAAGCTACTCCAGGTCAAAACTGGACTATCCCGGCAAACATCTCATGCACAACGTACACCCAAGGCGCCTATACTCTTACACGTCCTCAACTGCCTTCCGACGAATCTGTGAAAGCCTGGGATAAGTTTTGGACCAATATGTGTGGCCAGAACTTTATAAGTACGTCGCATATCACGTAGCGCGCATCAAAGTTAACCCTGCCTCTTCCAGGTGGCAACCTCCCTACCAGCATCGCTCAAACTGCCAACCCAAACGTAACCACCGAGGTCCCTCAACCCACTTCGAACGATGCGCTGGCAGTCGGAATCCCTTCTCCCGGCGCTGTATTCGGTTCTCTGGCGCTTGTTTTTGGTTCTATGTTGACAATGCTTGTGCGTGGATAAGTGACATTTTGTCACGTCCATCTAGAATTCCACGTTTTCCCCACAGGCTGGACATTATCTGCTCGATTGCCATGTAACATA
>WSLO01000454.1:0-16290 GCA_019677385.1 Ceratobasidium sp. 392
AACAATATCTATAGAAAATATTCGGCTATTCAAGCCGATTCCCAGACACAAGTAACACCCGGTACGGGTCTTACTGCTGGAGAGGTCCCGAAGGGGCACAGACAGACTCGATAGCTATGGACGACAGGAAGAAGCGCTGGGACAGACCCCAGGGTCTACACACACACACAAGGACATAGCCCCCCACTACAGGTCCCCCCCCATAAAACAACCCCAGTCGCCCTCGACTGGCCAAACAGTCCAAAAGAGAAGGAAGAACAAGGAAACAAAACGTGAGGCAAAAGAAAGAAAAAGAAAATAAAGAAAAAGAAAAAAGAAAAGCGCAATTAAGTCCCATACTCTGGTGCTAAGCTGAACCATCCTGACACAAAATCAAGGATATATATCATACTGTGTCGAGCTGTTGTCCAATCATCCAACCCATATGGGAAGAGCAGCTGAGTCAGGCATTCCAGTACACCAGGATGTACCAGCTCCAGGTCCACAATGTTACGTGCAGCCTCGTGAAGTGTGGGTGGTTTTCTGTGTGGGTTACGTGCGTGCCGACCTCGAGCGATAACATAAGCCAATCGCCAGTCGATATCGACCCCATCAATCAGTGTCTCGCCAAAATACGCAGGTCCGGGATGGGGAGGTGGAACTGGAGAAGGCGGACGACGTATGACACGGGTTGGGAGAGGCGGCATTGGATAGGGTGTATTGTGGCCGTACGCGTTGACGCCGGACGCTGAAGAGAGGAGCCCTACACATCCAAACGCCGCTTCGCGCAGTCCCTCGGGCGTTACCCCGGCGGCGGTCCGCCGACTGCATCAACATCCAAACCCATTGACAGAGGGTACTCGGCTTGGGGATTTGGCAGCGGAAACTCGTCCTCCTCGTAAACCGCTCACGAGTTTAAGCGGACCCTTGGTCGATTCGCACCGGCGTTCTCCGGATATCTGCAACACGACACGAGTTTTTAGGATTCTTACTCGATGGACTACACGAAGATTTACATCGGGTGCTCAAGAAACCGTACGTCGAGAAACCCGAGTGACCGGAGACGGGTGGTGGGCGCGGCGTTGAGGCAAGGCTGGCGAAGGAAACCTGGGAGGGGTACAAACGGCGAAACGACAGCATTATCGTCGGTTTATTTCATGGGATGTACAAGAGCACGTTAGTGTGCTCCGAGTGCGCCAAGGCAAGCCCATGTTGACACCACGATTCTTTCTTTCGAACTTACTACGCCGTTCGCAGGTCTCTATAACATTCAATCCATTCATGTACCTCCCTCTTCCTCTTCCCATCACTAAAACCTGGCGTCACGTTGTTCATTTTCTGCCTTGGGAGTCGGTCACCCCTCCACTCGCCGTGCAGATCGAAGTGCCGAAGGACTCAAGCTATGGATAACCAAAGAAGCTCTTCGGGCGATGGTTCAATGTTGACCACGAGAATGTAAGTTATATTTATCTCATAAACATCACTCTTATTCATCGTCTTACAGCTTCTCACGGTTGAAATCTGGCCGCATAAATTCTACAAATTCTACGGTGACTACATGGATGTTACCGACCTCGCCGAGAAAGATATTCTCGTCTTATACGAACTCCCTATCCCCCTCAAATCTGCCGCAAAACCCCCACCTCAACCCCAATACGGCAAATTCCCCAAAGCCTTCTCTCCTCCCGTCCTTTCAGCTTCTCAACCCGCGCAAGACAGTGCGCCGTTTATCCTGCCGGTCTTCCACACGAGCGCGTTCGGTATCCCGTTCCTTGTCGTGCTCACTCCGGTCCAGGCGTGTTCGCGCGAGGCGATTTATCGAGGGGTTGTCGAGCGATGCGAGAGATGGACGAGGCTAAAGTCGGATTTGTGGAGGTATCGTAGGGCGAGGGTCGAGGAGATCCGATTAGATGAGCCGACGGAGAGGTTGTAGATAATGTGACAGAAATCAGGCCAGGGACGGGCGGAGGATCATGGACGATGGGTGGCGACAATCTAGATGTTACAGTCGTACCAGCGACCTCTGCGCCCACGACCGTGTCTCTGGCCGATGTCGATGACAGATACAGCCCAGTCGGAGATTGCCGGGACCCTCGCATCGAGCGATGTGGCGCCTACGATTTCATCCGAGGCCGCACCGACAATCAGCTCCGAATCCGTCTAGCCCGCTCAGACTGACGATTCGAGCATGGCCGTCTCCGCTACTCCAGACGATTCGGACGCGTTCGAGGTTCTCGGGCCGCAGGAAGACTTGTTCGACCTCAAAATCTACAATTCTGGCGTCGCGAGCTCCATGGAAACCGGGTTTAACATGAGCCTCACGACTGTCCGCTTTGTGGACTGGTCTAAACGCGAGCCGCGGGTGTTGGACTTCGAGAGTGAGGATGGCGAACCGGTTACTCCTCCTGCGAGGCTGTTAGTCAAGGCGACGGATGCGCAGGTGTGCCAGTGGCCGCCTACAATGTACGAGCATTTCTTCTCTGTCGAGGATAACCTGTTCGATCGGTGGGATTCGTTTGTTCACCCAGAGGTTGAGGCACTTCGAGCAGCGCGGACCAAGTCGCGCTCTGGTCGGCAGGCGATCGATATTGAAGATTGCCTAAACGAGTTTACGAAGGAGGAGCAACTAGGCGAGGATGATCTTTGGTATTGCCCGAGGTGCAAGAAACATCAGCAAGCGACCAAAAAGTTCGAACTCTGGTCCGTACCGGATATCCTAGTGGTGCACCTCAAACGATTCTCGAACGCGCGTGCGATGCGGGACAAGATTGATGCACTTGTGGATTTTCCGACCGAAAGCTTGGATCCTGGACAACGAGTGGGAATGAGTGGCGCCGAGGGGAAGGAAGCGACGGAAGGGGAATATGTCTACGATCTGTTTGCGGTTGATGAGCATATGGGCGGGCTGGGTGGTGGACATTACCGGGCGTATGCGAAGACCCCTCGGACGGGGAGAGGTATCACTTCGACGACAGCTATGTTACTAAGTTATCCGCCGAGGACTCTGTCGTAAGTACCTTTCTTTCATTTTTGCTTCCGCCATCTAATTTGTCCAGAACGCGAATGCCTACCTATTTTTCTACCGCCGACGAGCCGCTGTGCCCAACGCAGCTATCGATAAAGTACGCGCACGCATTGCAAGATCTCCACCCGAAGACCCTGAATCCAAATCTGTGATCGACATGACCGCCGAACCGGTAATCCGCGCTCCTTCCCCAGACGACGCCGACCTCCCGACATTCGAAGCGTCCACTTTTGACACTCTCGTCCTCCAATCCGCTTACGACCCTGTGTCTCAGTACCGATCCCAAAACTCTGACGATGATCCATTTACGAATAACAACACACCTTCTCCTGGGCCCGGGTCGACCGGATCGATGAACGCTGCAGACGACTCGGCCGAGGATAAATATTTCGACGATTCGAGTCTGAACACGAGGCTGGCGGTGACTGGGCCAGTGGCGGAGGTTATGGTGAGAGTTGTGCAGGAGACCGAGACGGTGGAAGACAACGACAAGATTGTGTAGAGATTATGAAGATAGATGGACGTACCAGGCGTTGGTTAACTCCGGGTTTGTAATTTTGGATGTGAAGTCGTAGTACTCTGTTGTCATTGCTTTTAAAACATGCATATATTAACCTATATGTCTGATGAATCCGGCGCCTCTCGCGCTCAACCCTGAATAGATGGACCTCAATGTTATATTTATTTCAACCTGGAGAACTAGCAACAGCTCAACTACACTACGATTTCAGAAGTTATGTAACACCACCGTGAAAACAAGACCGTGGCCTCAGAGAGCTCGAGCCATCCAGCTCTGTTTAAAAAAAGACTATATCACGGACCGTGCAGTATATTACCAATACTAGGATTTGACTATTGATGTCCGATACCAATTACTTAATTCTCTACTCGAAGGCAGAACTGTACTCCTTCCTATCGCGCACCGGATCTAGTCCGATGGCTGGCACCTTGGTTATTTCTGCCACCCCACCAAGCCGGTTATTAACTACCCAATAGTCCCCGGGAGTTGCTCTATAACATTCAGATACTTTTTGTAGTCTTGGACACTTATTCGCTAAAATTTGAACGCAGACCGGCCATTCGCGTGCTCTAACCCGCCATGGTAAATCTAAGCTGATAGTCAAGACGCGGAGGTTTGGAAAGAAGCTGAGAACTCCAATGAATAGTTCCTAACAGAATTAGATATTCTCAAATTAGAGCTTTTGATCAACCTGAAAAACACATGCACAAAGTTATCGATTGTAGGCTCCAGTTCCAGCTCCTCTAAGCAAGGATGTTGAACGTTCAGATGTTTCTCCGCCAAAGTGCGTGCAGATCCCCTTCCAAAACCAAACCTTGCAGAAAATATCCTCAGCTCCGGCATGAACTGAAGAGCTTGAGGTAGCAGACGCATTTGGTTCTTTTTTATACCTGAGATCCAAAGAGCTTGGATTTGGGTGGCGAGTGGCGAGTGTATTACCGCTTCGCAGAGCGCAGGAGCGGCCGAAAAGTCACGAAGCGACGGAAAGAACCTATCAATGATCTTCGTGCTACAGTGGAAGTCCTCGTTCCGATAGTTTTCGAAGGCGATTGTACGTAGGGTAGGATGTCGAAGCAAGAATGTACGAAGTGGGCTCATCAGGCAAGCTAAATAGACCGTCCCAGTTCTCCTCGAGGCCTCCATAAGCACGAAGCATATGAAGATATGGGAGTTTGGTGTTCTCGAGCATGGCGCATATAGTATTGAGCGACCAGGACGGTCCAAAAACGTTTCTTCCGGAAATGCGGATACTGAGCACTTCAAGCTTAGGATATAGACTCAGAAATGAGGCAAACTTCTGGGGGTAGTCGTGTTTAAGACCATCTACTCGTGATAGTTTCGTAAGGAGCCCAAGTCAGGTAGAGAGATTGAGCCATCTTACCCATGTTCGGTGCATCGATGAAGAACAAGCGTAGATCGTTGAATCGAAAGATGCTGTGAGCTATTTGTAAGTGCGATATATAAAGATCATATCAGCTTCTTCACTTGTGGGAGCGATGTAGTGGCATATATTGATTCAACATCTTCACCCCGAACATCTCAACGGTGCACTAACCGCGCACCTATATCACTCCATCCCTGATTGCCGATGTAGCAGTCAATTGAATGGAGGTTTAGACACCGAGTTTGTAGGATTTGCGTCGTCTCCGTCAGGGGCAGCTCAACGGGATCCTCTTTTGCTAGTTCGCGCAAACTAGCACCCGGTTGCGAGTAGCGCGGTAGCGTGCCCCCAAGTTAGGTAGAACCCCCCGGTTCTAAGTAGCGCGTGATTTGCGTCCCCTCACCCTTCCGGACACGCGCATACATGCGAGAAAAAACTAAGTGCTTGAACCGTATGTAGCTGCCGGCAATAATGGAAGATAATCATATTAATTATTACGTGTACACAGTACATTTGAGAGATACAGGTAAGACCTGCACTAAAGTCACAAAAAAGCGCAAACTGTGTATCGACTCAGAACGAACAGGTTGCGAAGAAAAAATGGGAGGTGGGGACTGATAGAAGACTCGACAAGAGACGAGGACATGCAAAAATAAATTGAACGCGGTTCATCAGCACAAATAAGCGTGGCAGCAATGTGCGCGTGCACGGGAGCATGTCAATTCAAGAGGGGTGCACAGCGTAAATTAAAACGCAGAGAAAATACGCAAACGCACCTTCATGCGTGTGCGAGTGACAGTAGACTTTGAGGCGGTTAGAGCACAAACTTCCGACTGGCACCGGTAAGACCAAGCCACGCGAGTGCACGCAACGTTATCCGGCGTCCCGCAATATTTTCTATAGAAGCATGCATTGAAGGATGGGCTTTCTTTGATCGGGTGAGACGGGACTAGGGACTGAGGACGATTTGATGTGCTCGTTGCTCCAAGAGGGTTAGACTAATGCAGATGAAGGCAAGGCAAACCAAAATATCTTAGCTACAAGATGGCGGCGTTGGCATGCTCAAGCAAACGGTATAAATCACTTACATATCAAGTTCCCAGCTCGAACGAGTGGTTCGGTGTCGTTTGAGCTATTATCCAGTTTCAACATACATCATGTGTGGGTTAGAAGTCCAGTAAGTATCGCGCCCAATACTGAGCAAGGAGGAGCAAAAACACTCGCTGCTTGGGCGAGGTGGTGGTTGCCAAAGAAGCGGCGAGGGTTGCGTAATCCAACCGTGGGTCTGGCGCCTACCTTAACCAGGCAAATTACTTGGAGACACTGGCTGCCCGAACAATCAGCGCAGCTATTGCGTACTTGAATCCTTGTATCACTTCTCTAACCTATGCATTATCATGTGCTGCTTGTGCGCCAACCTACTTCAAACCACTCTAGTACACACTCGACACTGGTAACTGCTGCCCATGTTTTCACTACCCTTGTGTCAGGTTTTCGACTCTTTCTTCGCTTAGATCATCTATAGTCTGCATTTAGTCTACGAATAATACTTAAAACACCACTCCTTGTCCTCGACCTGTCCCGATTGGAAACACAAAACCTATGCCAAGAGATCATTCGTTAGCCGTTTCCATGTATCGTCTCCACCCCGCTTGCTTCTATCTGCCCTGTATTCAGGCTACTTAACCCCCGCAATACTCTTCTCTACGTCTGCCTGTTATGTCGAATAGATTTCTGTTTGTTTAACCTTCCCGATGCAAGTGTATGTGATTGTCCTGCACGAGTACGATCTAACTTGCTCTTAGGATTGAGCTGTTGGCGGTTGCAGTGAGGGCATGCTTGACTCATTACTGTGTGTAGCCCCGGTATCCGCCTCCTTGCCGATGAAACATCTCAAGACACAGGGTTTCGTCGCGACAAGAAGGTCAAGCATCTCTGGCACGTGAAGATGCCCACAATCAAGCCAGCTGTTGCCCGCCGCTTTCGTGTAATGCTGCCATTGGGCGCGCCAAGAGATGTGAGCTGCAATGAAGTATTCAACTGTTTCTCAACGTCTTGATATCTGAATAAGCATTGCGACATCGACGACTCTCCCTGTAGCTTGATTCTTCGTGTTATAACTAGATCACCGCTCCCCGCTCCATGACCTGGCGGTTTGGCCCCTACTCGACTTCTCAATCCACCTTCCAGAACCGTCTCATGTGTTACATCCGGTTCTGATATTTCGCAACCAAGTCTCCAGCCGGCGTCTACAATCCAATCAATACACTTACCACCAAGCACCTCTCCTACTGCGCTGAAGGTGCAAGCCCCTAGCACGTCCATCTGTATCCCCCCACTCGCACACTATCTCCCTGCAACGCCCGCCATACTCCTATCCGACCCAGACACTCTGCTCCAACCACCTTCACCAGCTGCGCCGTCCCCACCACTTTCACTTCTCAGCTTATATGCCGACTATCAGCTCAAGCTCCGAGCTCCCACGACGCTTTTCAGCTATCCTCCAGTCTCTCTCGTTCCAATTAGCCCGTTATAACACCCCGGCGCTATCTCGTGTACTGTTGAAGGTCGCCAACCTTGCCAGCCTTTGCACATTACCCTACAGTTACTCACCCAATTGCTCGCCTTTTTTATTACTTTGTTTTATCTTATTTTATTTTTGTCCTAACGCCTGCATATGATTTGTGCGTTATTTGCCGCTGTTTTTATACCGTTGAAGTTCATTGTTCGCGTGTACACGCTGCCGCTCGTTACTGCTGCAACATTCTGATTCCTATTATCAATGCTGTTCGTATCGCTGTTCCTGTTGCTGTCCTACTAGTCTACACGCATCACACCGGTCAAACGTGTTCCCAGGCGCATGCAACACGCTGCAGGCGCGCTGCAAAACAAAACCCGCGCCGCAAAGTGAAACCCACAAAGCACTGCGAGATCAAATGAAACGGCGTCGATCACTTCTATCGCCGTCATATCCCGTCGCCGTTAGCGCTATGGGACCTCGCGCATGTGGGGGAACTATCACCGTGATGACCTGGCTTACTTGAGAACCGGACGAGAGTCACGGCTCGAGCGAATCGGCCAATATTGTTGACTCATGACAAACTCGAAGAGCGTTGCCTTCGGCAACAGCTGACCTTGCTCGAAATATGGTTTCGCGAGTATTCCTATCTCCTTAATTTTGGGTCTATTCGTGTATCGCTATTTATGATTTTCTTCAGACAGTAGTAAGGCGTCTAACCAAGTTCAAGAGTACATGCATCGGTCATTAGTGAAAGATCATAATGTATCGCAGCAGACAAATATTACAGGATAACAGTAGATGGCGCACGATCCTACGGCAGCGGCTAAGCCCTTTGGAGGGGCCAACATGATCATGTGTGGGGATTTTCACCAGTTCCTACCCGTCCGAGGCGGCGCAGCAAGTGCTTTATTTCATCCAATTGACGAGGAGACAGACTCTGACGAAGCAAACATTGGATGTACTATATACTGTACGCTACCCGGATGTGGCACGGATTTTGGTTTTAGTCACGTCACATCTGACGACCTCGCTGTATTGAAAATTTCTGTGCCTAATACATAGAATGGGCTGTTGCAAGCCTACGGTAGAAGAATCAAGGTCCTTTTGGGATACCGCTAGTGAGACATATGAAAACAGTTTCGAGTACTGATTAGCCATGCAAAAATACTGGGAAGTGGCACACGGACTGTGCTACCCCTTTTTCACTTAAACCACCGCAAATGCTCCGTAGGTTAGCTTTGTTCATATACAAACAGCTAAGTATGTCTAAATGGGTCGCATATATGCAAATATCAAAGGCCGAAATTGATAAAACGATCAGCTTAGTGTTGAAGATGCCAGAGTCCCGGGCTCTCCTACAGAGATACCGTAAAAAAAAGGAGTACTGGCCAAGACATTAATGCTTATCGCAGTAGCCGCTATAGAGGCGATTCGGCGGTCGATTTGAGGTCGTTACGGTTTTCGCTGCAGGCACTTATTTAAAGATATCGGCGGCGAGTTTAATTAGAACAAGATGTAAACTGGTTTGTTGCACGTCGAGGAAAGTACGTAAATTATTTCGATTTGATTTTGATCGCATACACACTATGGCCATAGCGCTGCTACAAGTCACACAAGACGATTTGAGCTCGTATCAAGCACCAAATACGTGGCTGAATCGCCTCCGTAGCGGCTACTGTAATAAGCATAATTATGGGGTCGCATACATGGCTACAAAGAGCGCTAGAGTGTTCACAAAGCTTGACAAGCCCTGAATGGCGATAAAGAGCAAGCTATAACTCTCCCCGGCCTCGAACCCGATGTTTTGTCAATCGTGCCCGCTTCAAAGACCTTTCGAGTTACTATGGCCAAGCAAACCGGCAACAAGATTTTGAAAGTGCAGAAGACGGTTTGCCGCCTTCAGCTGCCGATGACACCAGTGTATGCGTTCACCAACCACCGATCACAGGGCCAAACAATATCGGCTGCCATTGTCGATATTGTTCCCCCACCGAAGGGCAAAAAACTCTCACTTTACAAGATTTGCGTCGCTCTTTCCCCGAGCTCAGGTCGCGACACTGTCCGGCTTCTCCGTAGCTCTGACGGAAGGTTGCTGATGGAGCCTTTAGACTTTGATCTGCTGGCTGAGGATCACCGATTGGATCAGTTGAACGCAACTACAGCCCGTTGGCGGGCGGACTTGCAGAATGCTGCTAACTCGAACTCGTAAATGATTGTAGACAAACCTCTTTATTTTTATCACTGCGTTGTATCATTGTTTGTTTCGAAGGATTAGGTACATAATTCACGCTTCAAGTATCTCGTGGTGATTGTGCGAAAGCTAGTTAGACAGTGTTGATACATAAAATTGTGTTCGGGTTGATGTAAAATAGAATGCTCTAGAAAGTAGTAGAATAGCCACGCGACGCGTGGCGTGCGTGAGGCTCACGTGCACACTGGCTCGGCTAACAAAAAGAGAAACAAAAAGAAAACCAGACTTCCGTGCACAGCATTAGTGAGCGTCAACAGGCCCAAACATTGGGCAAAGGCCTATGTGACAATTATGAAGGTGAGGAACCTTGCCAGAGCAAGGTAATTGTTGCCGATGAACCCAAAGCACGTGATACTTTGGTCATGTCAGGCCGTGCATTCCAACCAGATCGAAGCTAGATCCGGCCCTCCCCCTTTGGAACTTCCCTACAACCTTGGCTGGCCCTCGCGCGCTGACGCAGCCCACCTATTCATCAATACGAGGTACACATGCGATGGCTCGCCTTGGTTGGCACTGCTCCCAAAACATGCACATATCCGTAAGTATGCTTTTTCTGCTAGCACTTGCTTCATCGACTAATATATCTAGGCCACTAGTGCGTCTTCGTTTTGCCAACGCGATGAGAAGCGGGAAGAACATCCCCCATACAGAATCGGTTGTGAGTTTCCTTTTTTATTTTTCCGCAGTCCATCCAAGGACTTATCTACTTAGGTTTTTTGTGCTAGGAAATTACCTCGGTTGTGCAGTATTCGCCTATGATCACAGCCAATCGTCTTGCCTACCCTCCTACTGCCCTGTCCCATTGGTCCCAACCTTTTACAACCAGGTTTGGCCTTTCTTTGAGACACAATCGTGACGTCAACCGACACGACCACTTATCAAAAACCAACCACCCCCGTTCTACCACTCATGCAGCCGAAGGCCTGTTTCTGACGGCCAGCCCGGTCAGGCGCATGCCTGTGCCACTGCACGAGCTGACATGTTTTGCACTGTCCGACAGTTCAATTTGTACTCTCGACCAGCCAAATTCGAGCAGTTGAGCTTGCCACCGAGTGTACGGTGTAAACGGCACGATACAATTGGGCGGCAGGTCCTTGTACGCGCTTCCCTTCCTCCCAATTTCACCTGTTCCCCGCGCGTATATAGATTCTCGCTGTGTTACCTTGCGCTGGCAAGTCGCATTTATTATCCCACGTATTTCCCTCGTCATTTCTTTAAATGTCACACTCCGCCTTAACATTCTTTTTGCAATGCGCCCGTTGTCGTCATCAATACATGCTGCAACTGTATCTTTTTCTACGTCTTACTTGCGTCTATCAAACATCGTGCGTACATGTAATAATTGAGAAATTTATCTTCCATTATTACCGGCAGCTACATACGGTTCAAGCACTTAGTTTTTTCTCGCATGTATGCGCGTGTCCGGAAGGGTGAGGGGACGCAAATCACGCGCTACTTAGAACCGGGGGGTTCTACCTAACTTGGGGGCACGCTACCGCGCTACTCGCAACCGGGTGCTAGTTTGCGTGAACTAGCAAAAGAGGATCCCGTTGAGAGAAAGGGAAGATACCAGGCGACGCGCTCCAGTTGAGTTGCAGCTATCAAACTCTCATGTAGGTTCGGCATATCCTCTTCCAAGATGAGTTTCGTGCTTCTACTACCCCAGCTCTTGATAGCGGTCCCAGCAATGACTCCTCGCATATGATGTGTTACCGATAGCGGAGAAGGGCGCTCTTCGGAGACTCGCTGCCTGATCTGCTCGATGTGCGAAGTCTTTGATAAGCGTACAATGCGGTATAGGCGAGGAAACACTAGAATACACTGCCAGTTCCGAGACAAGTAGCTCTTCCGCGTAGTACGAATCATAATCACATTGACTTCGTACTGACTTGGCGTTATCTTTGGGGGCCCGCAGGGCCCCTTCTTGGGCTGTCCAGTCACGTGAGCAGCCAAACTGGGATCCCAGTAGTTGGGGGTAAAGGGAGCGTGGCACGCCCGCCACGCATCTATGTAAATGATTTGAAAATGTTCATAAGTTACTTCTCCA
The DNA here is from genome assembly GCA_019677385.1 of Ceratobasidium sp. 392. Lineage (NCBI taxonomy): Eukaryota > Fungi > Basidiomycota > Agaricomycetes > Cantharellales > Ceratobasidiaceae > Ceratobasidium > Ceratobasidium sp. 392. Next base: position 11,725 of record WSLO01000454.1, read on the forward strand.
TCAATAAGTTTAGGAGCACCCAAGATAAATTCAAAATTTGATCACATACCATGGGAGAGTATATTCACCAACTCAGTAGGTGGCCCTCCACGGCGTATTGGGTCTTGTCCGGGTGTCGGACAGTACACAGGTAGATATAATGACTCGATGGGGCATACAAAGCATATAAATACTTCCATCCCCGTTGTCGAACCATATATCCTTGCTATCTGAAACTTCATCCCCAGCCGATGCCTCTTCCCTATCTCCCTTCTCAGCGTCGTGAAAGCCTGGTATACATATGTCAGATAGTACCTTCAAATCAAACTTCATGGTAATCGCTTCGGTAGAGTCTCCGAGACAGGATGTAGGTGATTTTTGTTGATTTTGAAGTGTACCCTTGGCGCGCCAACTATCCTATCACTTAGCTGAGCACGAAATCCTCCTTCGCATATCACTCTTTTTGCGTGTGGAAGCCTCCTTTCTTCGTGTAGTGTTTCAATTGTTTCCTGGTGCTCTTGTAAGTCTTCGAGAGCTTGTTTGAGTTACCGAGAGCTGCTTTTGCACAATGCAATTTTCGTCCGTAGTCCTCGAACACTTTGATCGAGTATCTAAGAGCAATACCTCGAACCTTTGATAATACTTTGAGCACCAGCTAACGCCAGAACAGGGGCGGCAGACTCTTCTCATACGTTTTTAAATGGATCTTCCCGTGCCGTTTCAAGCTATATGCGCATATAGCCAACTATATTTTTTACCTATCACGATCGCTTGCTTTAGACTTTGCTCTCTATTCTATCCGTACAATGCTCCTAATATCTTCTTCAAATCCCTCAGGTTCTTACGGGATCTTTGGCAAGCAAACGGCAGGTGCATTTGCGCTAGATGCCTCAAAGCTTTGACGGATACCAATATTGCATACGGTGGGCTATAAGCGCTTGAATTGGTGCCGTTTGCTGTACTCAACGTTTTTTCTTCCCATAGTTGTCGCATCCTGGTGTTTTAGTAACAGATCTTTCAAGCGCAAGAACAGGCGATGAGGCTCAATGGTTAGGAAAGCTCACGATAATTGCTTATGTAACCGATCAAACTCCATCCAATGTGTCTTCACCGACTAGGCGCATACACACTACTGCTATTAAAGAGTGCCAAAGAGTTTAGTCTTTAAAAACTCGGAAAATCTAGCTGAGGTTTTTGTACGTTGCAGCTTTCCCTGCTCGATTCTCTGTCGAGTGGCTTGCGCTACCTGGATCTGCTAAAATATCCTCTACAATACGTAGGAAAATTTTACAACGTACAAAAACCTAGTAGACATGTTCTAAACTAATTGATCAAGCTTGCTTGACATTTTGTTTTACCGTCGGGTGCGTGCCAACCCATACCACCAACCTCAATGTTGTGGCTGTGGCTTGCGTGATTGCTCAGCAATCCAGCCAGGACACGGAAACTGCCGTTTCCCATCGCGTTGCCGGCCCCCATTATCTTATCGCGCGTCCCAGTGCCACGTGATTTAGGTTGAACACGTGCTCCTTGTCTCCGCAACACTATCATCAACAACGCGGAAATGCCGGTTGGTTCACTAGATACGCGCTTGGACTTTCTTAATTATTTCGTGCACGGTGACACTATCCTGGATGTGGATGTTGTCCGTTACTTTCCGAACGAGGCAATATCAGATCTGATTCGCTCAATTCAAGCTGCCTACTTCGATGGTCGGAGGGGAGACCGCATCCGAGTCGACGGAATTTTCAAAATCAACACAATCCTGGATGAGGTGGTCAGTGTTCAGCTTCCACCGGTCGACACTTGCTTGTCTCGCATTGATCTGGTCTCAGATCACTGGTCCGACGGCCTAGACCGTAAAAAGGTTCACATTCTGGTTAAAATTGCCTGTAAGTCGTGTCTCATTCTTCTTGTGTCATTTTATATGTATTGGGGAACAGCCCGTGGTCTATGTTGGGTATTGATGTAGCAAGCTTTGCCGTGCATGTCATGCTGATACTATTGCATTCTAGCTCGCGAGCCGACAACACGGTCAATCTCTGGGCCTCCGAACCTCGAGTCATCCATCGGTAACAATTTGTCTAGCGATCTCTCAGTCGACCGAATTGATCAAAAGCTCGCTGAACTATCCCTGAGTACGTGTTTATGACATGTACTGGCATCCATCCTCATGTTGCATGTGTAGAACAAAGCAGGAGCAAAAGCGAAATCAATAAAGGCCCCACTCCCTCCGCAATCTCAAAAGCATCAGTCTTTCATGACCAGCAACATCGGGACTACACTCCTATCTATAATGGGCGCCCCTGCGATAAACAAGGCTTGCCGCTTCAGATCTATCATCCCGTCTTTCATGCTTTCACCGTATGCGTCCAGAGTGCTATTACGCCTAGCTCGTCTGATTTGCGTGCGGTGGATCAATTGCTGGGTCGCGCTCAAGATACATATAAATTTGAGCACGAGAGAATCTCCGCCATTAACGATCATCTGGGGTCCCTGCTTGGCCGTTCGATCAATATGGAGGACACCAATAGGTGTAAAGCCGACGGTGTAATCAAGTCACAAGCCCCCGCAACCCTAAATGGGGATAAAGGGTATCTTCTAATCATGGAGGTGAAAAACGAAATAGGAACTGGTGACGCAGATCCGTCTATCCAAGGCGCTGAATCGTTTGCTCGTTATTGGAGCAGTCAATTCGTACGCTCAGTCCTTTTCCGTTAATTGAGATTTCTGATATTTACGCGACGATAGCTAGACCGAATTCGAGAAAAATCGTGCTGTCCTTCGTTTATCCTTGCTATCGCTGGTCCTTGGATGTGTATTCTTGGAGCCGTATACGTCGAGCAGATTGTTGTACATCCGCTCACGGACTTTATTTGGCTGGGACGCCAGGTGCACGAGAGCGAGCGACTGTGTCAAATTGCTCGGACTTTTTGCGCTCTCCGCGAGGGAATAGAGAGCCTAGAGAAGTACTACGGGTCCCTGTTTACACTGCAGCCAACGACGGCAAGGTTCTTTCCTTGTATCAACCAGTTCCGCCACCCTGACGGTCACGACGTCGTACTTGACTACTTCGAAGTTCTGGCAACAAATCCCGTCCGGCCAGTGTTTCGCGCCAGAATACGCGCCGAGCCAGACGAGCTCGTTGTGGTCAAGTTTGTCCGTGATTACAACTCGGTTGCACACCGCATGCTAGCTGATAAAAGGCTTGCTCCGAGACTGCTTCACGACAGCATCCAAGCTCTGGATTGCGGTCTGCGAATGATTGTAATGGAATCCATCGAAGCTCCGGACTTACACACGTATCTCAAGGTCAATAGGCCAACGGAACGTCGCGCGCTGGAGATATGCGCCGTAGAAGGTGACTTGAAGCTTGCTCTATCTCTCCTACATGCACAAGAACTAGTGTTTGGAGACCTTCGGAAGCCGAACGTACTAGTTACGAAGAAGGAGCACGGTGTGGGGGGTATGCTTATCGATTTTGACTGGTGTGCTGGGCACATGAACGGCCGGTATCCCGCCTCACTGAACGAGACAGGCAACACGTGGGCAGGAGGAGTGACTAGGGGCGGATTGATGGCCAAAGAACATGACGAGTATATGTTGGGGGTGTTGTTTGAACCAGAGCAATAGAAGTTGTCATGAACGTATTTGGTTTTAATACATATCACTCGCCAAATGAATCAAAACCTCATTCCACTAAACGTTTTTGGTTGGGTTAGGTATGGTTTGCGGTTGATCAGCTCCACTTCCGAAAAGTGGAAAAAGAGCGCGAGTAAATGCCGTGTATCTCGGCAACGGGGGACGCAATCGGGACGAGATAAACATATATACGTCACAGAGCCGTGTGAAAATTGCGCATGCAACGGTATTAATTACTTTAGAAAACAACTATATCTAAATTTGAGCCACACGAACCGCAAACCGCATGTATCTCGACATGGCGCGTAGCTACAAGCCCAGAACCGGGTCACAAAAAGGCTATAATTTGTATCTACTTACTAGCAAGAAAAGCAAGAAATGAGCGGGTTATGAGGTGGGTGAGAGTTCAACGAGCGTGCGCCGTTAGGTGGAGCAAGTGGGATGGCTCATTCGTGGCCGCATACCTGCTCTATGAGACAGGATATTTACTCTATGACAACCTGCTGTCTAAGTATGTACCTAACGGTTTCTTTGCACTTGTAGCCACGCGGTTTGTTGAGATACATGCGGTTGTTGCTCGACTTTAGATATCGTTGTTTTCTAAAGTAATTGATACCGCTGTATGCGTGGTTCTCACGCGGCTCTGTGTATGTATATCTCGTCTCGATTGCGTCCCCCGTCGCCGGGATACACGGCATTCACTCGCCCTCATTTTCTACTTTTCAAAGGTGGAGCCGATCAACCGCAAATCATTTCCGAATTCGCAACAGTTGCATCCCACACACACAACTATTGGGGAAATTTCTGCCCATCGCGCACCGGTAGGTATCTTTGTTCGAGTTAGCGTGCGGTGAGAAACTCTCGAAGAGTTTCTCACACGTTAATAACATCACGTTAATAACACGTGTTTGTAACATTATATAGAGATATTAATGAATACATAAA
>WSLO01000455.1:0-13116 GCA_019677385.1 Ceratobasidium sp. 392
GCTGCGGGATCAGACAGTGAGGGTCCGAGTGGCGAGATGAGATTAGGGATTAGACCGGGGTTGGGTATGACGCCCGTGGACGGCTCGACGTTGCGAGCTCCTGAAGCAGGAGTGGCGAGACGAAGGGTAGCGAGGAGCACATCAGAGTCATGAAGTTTCCAGACGATTCACATTATGCTGTACTTTACATTTTGTATGAACGGGATGTACTGATTCGAATGCGCAACAAAAATTGGATACAATTACAAAGTCCATTACCAGCCAAACCTAAGCTGATCTCTAGTAAACGCGAGCGGCTTCCAAATAAGTTTCTCTGGAACAATACGGCGGGTACGCTTCATCATCGCCTTTGCGTATTGTTCCTTCACCGCATCCGTTAGGCAGATTATGGGGACGTTCCTCTTCCACTTGATCAACTGATACTCCATACATCTATCAGGATAAATGTAAGCGTCCAAGATCCAAGCGCAAAAATACTTGCCACTCACGTATATAAAATGTCCTCTGTCTTGATAGAAGTCTTTGCCGAGATTTCGTCAAACGTGGTCTCCTCGAGATTTTCAGTCAAGATGACCTCTATAATGGCTTCGGCCCAGTAGGCGCGATAACCCAACAGTCCCAGATCACTCAGCGGTTTTTCCGGCGACCCGACTTTGGACTCGCGCTTCGACAATGCGTAAGAGAACTCGATAAGAAGCTTTCCGTACCCGTGTCGTTGATATTGAGGGAGGGTGAGGATACAGGCCACGTTGTAGCCTTCGGCCGACTCTTTCTCCTTGGAAAAGTATCCAATGAGATGGCACCCACGTTGGTCTCGAGTGACCTAGTCGTTTATGTTAGTGCGGACTCAGGGGGTCGGAGCGCTATTACTTGCCATACAATAATACATAAAAGGCTGAACGTCATAATACAGTGTTTTGCTACATCCGAGTTAGTAAATCACCATTCAACAAAGGCGGATCACTCACTGGTCCAAAAAGCATTTTGACAGTAAACTAAGGTTCCGGCACCAGGTCATTTGCCTCTTCCCATCAATCTCGAAAAACGATATATCTTCATGTCGATAGATTTCGTTCCCCGGGGGGTGAAGCAACGTGCACTTGACCCGGTGGCGCTCGAACATCATTTCGCTCGGAAAAAACATCAAGCAAAACTCGCAGATGTAGAGCAGTGGTAGGTGCGCATATTCAACAGGGTATGGGCTGAAGTACCAAGCCTCGACCTCGTGCTTGCCGATTCGCAACCGGTTCAAGTTTTTGACCCGAGCAATTTCAGATACGGCTTGGGTCATGGATCCGCTGTGCCGAAGCTTTTCGATTTCTTGCTCTTTGCTGAGCGTCGGCTGAACGATCGGGTTGGACGGGTCTAGCCCATCGAGCACGGGCTCGGCCTCTCCTTCCGCGTCCTCCTCGCCTTCTGCATCCTCCATGCTGTAGTCTCCATCCTCGTCCTGGTGCTGAGAGCCCGAGAGAGATGGTTGAAGCGAAGGTAATCGGCGCGGGGTTGGCGTAGAAGGAGCCGGCGTTGAGCTATTGGCAGCGACAGCGGCGAGGGCGGCCGTCGACGTCGCTTTCTTCAGCAACGAGTTTCCTCGTTTCTCCTTTTGTTGAGCTTCCTTCTTGCTCACTGGTTGGGGTGGTGGCGGCGCCTTGGGTTTGGGCCATTCTAGTTCGCGTGTGAGGACGACACGCGACGAAGGAACCCACTCGTCCAAGCGCTTATTGAACTCGGTCCAATGAATATAAAATTCAATCTTTTCCTCGGATTTTGACGTTTTGATTTGGCGCGCAAGATATCGATTTTTCGATGTATCTCGGATAGAAAGTACTTCGGCCTTTCGTTCTTCTTCGCCACCGCCGGGAAGTGCCCGTCGCACGAAAACTCTGCATCCTATAGAAACATTCTGAGGACTCGGTCGTGAAGGCTTATCAGATGGCGCTGACTGATGAACACGTACCTCCAAGTCATAAGTCCCAGGGGGTGAAATAATCGGTGGTTCAGACTCTTCCTTCGGCGCAGGTGTAGAAGGGGCCATAGAAGGAGCAGAACGCTGAGCGTCGAGAGGCAAGGAACAAAGTACTCAAACCAACGCTTGTTGCCACGAACGAGAGCTGTGCAGAGTCACGTGATCAATGATAAACACTTTATTTCGAGACAATTCTGGAGACGCCGAGGATAATACAACGGTCAATAGGTAAGATATAGAGGAGAGTAGCAGCAAAACGGCGACCCGAAGAATGTTCAATCAAACCCACTGTCGAACAACAAATTCGCTGCAAGATCCTCGTCCTTGTCACAAGTAAAGTAAGCCTCAATTACCTGTTGGCGGCTAAATCCGAGGGCTTGCAACTACAATCCAATCGTCAAAGATTTGGAACCATATTCAAGCGAATAGACATACCCTTTCAATTGCAGCCGCTTCTTCAGGGGTGATGTTCACGACATGCGTCCCAGGAGGGTACACTTCTTCACCCTCTTCACCTTCGCCTGGAGGAATACCGCCAAGAAGTTGGTACAACAATTCGGGATTCTGGGTCAACTGCTCAGCTATGGCAGGATTGGCTTGAGCCAGCTGTTGGATCAAGGGCTGAATCATAGCCGGATTCTGAGCAACAAGCCGCTGGATGTTTTGCAACATTGGACTATTGCGCAAGTCTTCAAGCGAAGGAGCACTTCCTGCACCGGCCCCCGCACCAGCTCCAGCGCCAGGAGCTGCGGCGGCTCCGCCTCCTTGTGCTTGAGCAGCAGCCTGAAATTAAATCAAGCAAAACCATAAGTCGTCTGCCGCTTCGGGAATAGCTTAGTTTCAGACAAACCTGGGCAAACAAATTTAGAGGGGCTGATGCGCCACCGCCGGCAGCCGGGGTCGTGGGTGCAGCAGCAGCAGGAGCGGCAGGAGCGGGGGCGGCGGCTGGAGTGCTGGCAGGGGGCGCGGCAGCTGGAGCGGCAGCGGGGGGTGCTGCCTCACGAGCAAGATGTTCTGGGATACCCTGAACAAGACCTTAGAAAGTCATTATGACATCAAGCTACCAACAACGTACGTTGAGAAGGTATTCCACGGCTCGATCAGGATTGTTGAAGCTGGCTTTCAGCGCACGCATGATCTGCTCACGCTCAAAGCCCATGCTCAGCATGTTCTCGATCGAAGCGTTGAGTGCGCCACCAGTAACGAAGGAACCAGTATCCCCGAACGCTGCCTGAGCTGATGCGGCCGGAGCAGGCTCCGAAGCCACAGAAGCCGCTGGTTGTTCAGCTGGAGTCATCGCCACATCCTCAGACGGTGCTGGTGCTGGAGCAGCGGCAGGGGCGGGAGCTGGGCTTGGGGCCGAGGGCACAGGAGCCGGTGCTGCAGCAGCGCTTGAAGATGCCGCGGGAGCTGCTTTGGGCTATTTCAACGCTAGTTAGCACGAGCTTATCAAGTAATAATTTATGCCCACTTTAGAGACCATTACCACCAAAAAGTCCTTCTCTTTAATGTTTAATGATTCAACGGTCTTATCATCAGCCAAGATCTTGCCTGCGATGTTGTATTAGTTAACGAGGAGTTAAATCTTTGTGAGAGGTAGATTCATACCCGAGTAGATCAGTTTCTGAGTCTCAACGGCATGTCCTTGCGACTCCTTGACTTTCTCCTTCAACTCCAAGACAGTGTCGGTGGACTCCGCATCGATCTGAAATTGCTTTTGCTGGAGAGTAGCGCCTTTGAGTACACAGTCATACAAACGTATATTTCACATACCTGGAGTGTCTTGAATGTGAGCTTCATGATTGGGTCGAGGTGGTAATGCGGGAGATGTACGCGTCCTTGGATGAATCCGAAGCGCCATCATCCGTGGATACTATTCCTTCACGTGATCAATTTCCATCTCATTCCCACTGCTTTTCTTCAGCTCCAGTATCATGTCTGCCTTTACTCGGACTGCAATCAGTAGCTTGCGTGCAGCATCTAACCGCTCCGCTGTACGGCAGACCGCATTTATCCAGCGCCGTGGGTATGCGGATGCGACGAGTGATACCCTGAAGCTCTCTCTGGTCCTCCCTCACCAGGTACTGATTTACGATTTAATTATTCTCCCTGTGTTAACGCTCTGCGATCAGTCGATCTTCACCTCGGCAAACGTCGTTCAGGTCAACATTGCTGCCGAGTCCGGAGATATGGGTGTCCTGGCTCACCATGTCCCGACTGTCGAGGCGCTCCGCCCTGGTGTAGTAGAGGTTATTGAGTCCGGAAGCGGCTCTAAGAAGTGGTTCGGTGCGCAATAATATTTCAATTGATGCTGATTTGTTCTAACTTCTTGTTAAATTTCAGTGAGCAGCGGCTTTGCAACCGTTCATCCCAACAACAGCCTCACTATCAATGCTATCGAGGGTGCTCCTCTCGAAGATATCTCTGCCGAGGTACATACCGCGGTTCTATGACTTTGACCTTTGACCTCATACTATGTTTCAGGCCGTCCGCGCCAACCTCGCCGAGGCACTCCGAGTTGTAGGGGGCAACGCTTCCGACAAAGAAAAGGCAGAGGCTCGCGTTGAGGCGGATGTGTACGAGGCCATCCAGCAGGCGCTTAGCAAGTAGACCATGTACCAGTTTTGAACTACCGCAAAAATAAAATACCAGTCGCATGTCATTACTTAGGGCAAATAGAGTGGCCATATGAGCTTCGGGCAAATACGGAAGAGAAGTGTGTTCTCAGGAGTGTGTTGTTGTTACATTGACTCTTGAGGGCTGCATATAACACGAATCGAACGTGACTTGTAACGAAGGAGAGCGGATGAATCGTGAAGTAACTACCTTTTCATCCCAACAAGGCCAAGTGAGCGTATGATTACGTAACGCATGCGTATATAACTCCCGCGAGGCTGAGATCCTTTTGATCTTCTCCCTGATCGCTAACGTAGATCAATACTATTAGCTCGAAAAGATATGCCGTCTAGTATACTAAGAACGATTATTGCTGGCTGTTTTCTGTGTTCGGATGCTTGGTGTTGGCTGGCTTCAGCCGTTGATGACGCACTTTGCACCCAAATAAACCATCCCTGAGAATGTAAATAATGCGCTAGAGTTTGTTTCACGAGAACCAACCACACCACCACACTCTCAAGTCGTGGCTATCATGCCTAAATCTATCGCGAAGGTACCAACGTTTCTGTTTTGTTCGAAAGAACCTTAATCTGAGATCCATTCCCGGGTAGCAGACAGGCTTAAAACCTGATATACGATGGACCAGCTCGAGCCTCGCTCGAATTCTCGAGCTGAAGCCACTTTTAAGCGACACATTCTCTTCCACGACAAAGGCTTTTCGCGACCGTTTTATTAGTGGCCTATCCGCCGGCAATAACGAGGAGGACCGTGAAGCGGTACGTCATTTTGCTCAGTCATTTATTAGCTTGGCCAACTAAGGTTTCAACCAGCGAGATCTCGTTGCGTGTTGGATTCGACTAGCTCATGTCAATAGTGACAGCATGCTCCTAGGAAAACCTACAAGGAAAGCTACCGAGGTAGAAGGTCACGAGTTATTTTTCAACGTCCAATGGGAGCTCTTGAACAAGCACCCGCGCAAGGCTCTAGAAAATATCAATGCGGCGCGCAAAACCCTTGGAATGGGTTCTCTCAACATCAGCAACTCAAAACCCTGCCTAGTTGCTCCGAAATTGTCTAAGGAAGTGCATATGGCCGCTGGTTCATCTTCCAATGTGAACACCGAAATCAACATATCCCGTCAAGTTTCACCGCCGCCCAAACGCATCGCTAAACCGAAAGCACCAACCCCAGAGTCCGAAGACCTTTTCGAAATCAGTCAGAATACTGTAGCAACTCTCGAGCCAACCGTTTCTACTGGAGATAGCTCAGCCACTATGCTGAAATCCGCCACTCGAAATGATATACGTATGAAAGCGAGCGATGACGAGCTTGCAACCTCGATCCCGCCTACCCCATCCCTAGTTGACGCGGCGTCCGTTTCCGGAAATAGTGAAATTGGCACTCCATCCACTGCGTCGCAGGAGATCCCGAAGATTTCTAAGCAGCTATCAAAGAAGTAAGTAGTTTAATATTCGACTTGTATAAGAGGGCAGCCCTAAACTCATGGCCCTTAGTACACGCCGCTATAAGCGCGGTGGGGCATCCCGCGACAATCATAACGAGAAAAAAATACCAACCGTAAGCCTTATTCTTCCCATATGCGTTATTGAGGCTTACATCGACTTTAGGCTAACAGCCGCAAATCATTACCCAATGGGGTTAAGGATGTGGCTATGGGGGTTAAAGACAGATTGGACGAAGACTCCGAGAATCTCGAACAGGAGGCATGTAGTTTATACTTTATTCGCACCTGGCTGAGTAGTTTACCACCTCTTATAGCCCGAGAAACCTATCAAAAAAACTAGGAAAACCAGGAAGCAAGACAACGATCTATCAATTGGAGGTCAATCAATGCGAATTGCCCTCAAGCAGAGCCTCAAAACTGCCCAAGAAACGTATCCCATCCACGAAAGCGCCACTCCGCCGCCATCTGACTGCCATTCGCCTGAAGCTGGGAATTCGTTGCAGCTAGAGCTGGGGCCTCCGGCTGCAAATCAGCGTGATAACCAGGTCGAAGCAGCCCCCACCCGTGAGGATACTTGTACAGAGCCCAAATTCCCAGCACCTCAATGCGTTGAATCTTCTTGGCGACCGCTCACATCTCCATCATTGTCCCTAGTTCTCGAACCTTCTCCCCCAACTTCTACAGCGCCACCATTCCTGCTGCCTACCTCCCCATCTCCTATTCATTCGCCCTGTGCTAGCATCGTATCTACTCCGCTCCCTCAAGTTATATCCCACGCAGCTAGCTCAGCATTTGCGGTAGAAGAGTCTAGTAGCTCGGCTTTGCAAGCTGAACCCCAACCTGAAACTCCGCCTTTATCTATCATACCGACACCAACCGTTGCTGAAGTACATGTAAATGACATCCACATTCCAGTTTGGGCTGTGGTAAGCATGTATTCAAAACATTTATTTGGCTTGTTGTAACCTATATGATCCCTAGTCACGCCAAGAACTCTGCGAGCTACGTTAGTCTTACCCGCCAATACTTAGATTGTTAACGCTCATCCTCACGATTTGCTTGCGTATAGCTTATTTCAAGTCTATGCAAGGCGGTGTATATACGCGTGCGCATACAGTGTATGGATATCTTCTAGGCCGTTTTCCATCACCTCGCGATGCATGGCGCCACGATGGAAGACTTATTGTATCTCACGGGTGAGCTTCGTTCCCCTTCTTTATCTACCGTGGCTTGACCTAAACCTAAGGGGCGGGAAACACATGATGAATGAGGACCAAATTCAGCCGGACGACTTGGTAGCGCTCGCTCAATCCAAACACCAGCTTGGCGATGATCAGCTAGAGACAGACAGCTCCATTCGAGGATTACTAACATCATACAGGATGTTTCGGCCTGTGGTAATACTAGCCGAAGCCGATTATGAACACCTCCAGAAATTCAATTTAAAGCGGGGATACGCTAAAGAGGCCAACTACTACGTTCTCGGACATTACGCAATCGTAGCAGCTTGGGGTATGTCGTTTGTTAGCCTACCCAAGTCGTATTACTAACGCTTTAGTAGCTGAACGGGAAGAGATAAGCTTTCAAGGAGAAACATCGCTCTACACCCGGTGGAAATTTGCGTTTCAGTGGATTGAACAAGGCCAAGGTCCTCCGTGGTGGCTACAAGGCTCAGGAACGGCACCACGTATCTCAAGCCCTCAGCTTGCAGTAAGAAAGTACGAGATTAGCGACCGACGATCTTTCAACAAGTACAGTAACTTTTTTGATGTGGCTTATGCACTAACGTACCTTCGGAAATGGCGTGTTTCAGCAAAGTTAGCTCACGGCGATTTAAACCGTTGGAGCTCCTCCTCAACCCGTTCCCAAGGTGAGTCCTGCTCTGTCTACATGGTGTTGATATATTTCTAACACATATTTCACCAGCTCTGGCGCTGAAAACAAATGTACGGTTTGCTTCAGCGTTAGCCCAAAGGTTTATAAGACAGAGTGGGTCTGCCTAAATCCCGACTGTGAATTCTTTTGGACGGTGGGTCTTGAACGTACTACTATACGCTTTACTCACAGCTCGCATATAGTTCACCAATGAGCTGGTACCACAGGGCGAGCTTCAATTTGACGAGGATTTCCTCTCAATTAGAAATCTGCCAGCACAACTTCAGAGCATTCCATATTCCATAGTACCCGAATATCCTGCCTGGGAGCACCAAGCGCACAACTGTTCTATCTTCAACCGTAACTTCTGGGCGGGTGTATGTTGCCACCGCTGTGGCCGCGTCTCATGCAGGTAAGTCTGACGACTTTATGGCCAATCAAGCTGCTAATCGGTTGAGTGCAGACAACGGTGGCAGATCTGGGAATGTCCTACTTGCAAGGTGTGTGCGCATGTACAACGGCTGCTCGTACACATTTTCATCCCTCAAAAGCTGGTAGCCGAAGAGTCTCGTCCACAAATTTACCCTAGCTCGACATTGGACGATCCCTTGTCTTGGGAAAGCTATGGCAATGGACGCTTCAATCCCACAGAAATAACAGCAACTTGTCGAGTAGTTCGGTACCCCGATGACGAGATCAGGGTAATCGTTTACTATAAGCTGCCTGAAGATATGTAAGTGTCTCTCAGCCTCCGAAACATATGTGATGACTTCACGTTTGCGGTCAGTGGCCAAATCGTTCACGTCCTTAACAATCCTGCTGCTTCGAAAGCCCCGGATCAGCTATTTGAGGAGTACCAAAAAGATGCTTGTAGTAGAGACATGTTTCAACGGCATGCGATAAAAACTGTGAGTGACACGCCACCTACATCGAGCGACTATCTGACGTTATCCCAAGCACGGAGGTGAGCACGTGCCGCTAATTAGTTGAACTTCCAGCATTAAAGTATTAGCGAAGTCAAAGGCGAGCTGTATGCGCAACACTTCACATTCAATGGTTGGTTATTTTTCGTGCGCCTGCCGTACGAGTATAACTAACCATTTATAATTAAATAGCTGGAGCACCATACAAGGTAATTTGAATGGCCGTTGCTGGCATACCTTAACCATTCTAATGGGCACCGTGCAGTACATTGCTGAAGCTATCTCAACTCCTTTTGAAGACTGTCCCGACTCCATCAAGGGCGCTGTGGATCATATTGGCTATCTTTGCAAGGGCGCGTTGGAAAAGTCTACAGATTTCAACGAGCTACTTTCAGTCGCATACGCGGTAAGTTTTTTCATTTCTGTTATTATTATTAGACTCTAGATATCTAGTCACGTTTATTATACTAGGAAGGGCAGGAAATGAATGTGAGTCTATCCTGATGAGATTCCAACTCGGTAACACCTGACCACTTGCCCATTGTGCCAGTTTCACTCTGACGACGAGCCCGGCTTGGGGCCTGTGGTTGCCGGACTTACTCTCGGAAGCTCCGCCGAGATGATGTTCAGGCCCAACGTGTCGATCAAGAAAAACCTCATCTACAAAAATGGGCCATACCGTGCTTCTGAGTCACGTACTATCGACGTTCAGAATGAAAAGCTCCTGCAAATTACACTATCCCACGTAGGAGTAGAATCATTGGATTTACAAAAAAACCACCACCTAACGCTTTCGCTGTTGTAGGGCGATTTATTGATTATGGATGGGATTGAAATCCAGAAGTATTTTGAGCACGCAGTGTTTGTTCGGGATACCGATCTTTTGAGGTTTGCAGCCACTGCGCGATTCATCAACCCCGCCATTACCGGCAACTCGAGCTCTACACTTGCAAACAGCCAATCGCCTAGGCCGTCAACGGTGGAGCCGAAACTAATTAGCGGCATGCCTAATGGTGCAGCTTATTCGGGTGGTTCAAACCTCGTTCTTGACCGCAACTACGCATATAGACAACTTGATTCAACTCAATCGTTTTAACTCATCCAACTCTGATTCCGATTATATCTAATTTATTGTATATAAGTTACAGTTCTGTGTCCGATATATGCGCTAAATCCTGGACAATGATGTAGATTCACTTTCGTTTTCGATGAAATAAAGGTGCTAGCTTGGCCTGTTTGACAGGACCAGACGCTCGAGACTGATTACGGGAGCTCTGTAACACCTTCAGACATTTCTGGGAGTGCTGCTCGTCAGCGCCTGGTTCTTGCAAACAATTCGGGCAAATCAAGTCGACGTCGATAATAGATAGTGTTGGGACAAGCGTTGAATTGCGTCTTGCCTTGGTATGGCGAGCATCTATGTCGACGTCAACAATGCAAGACGCTGCGCCTACAGATGCGCTGCGTTTTCGTTTCGATGAACTGGGTCGACCCACCGGAACGGAACTCCTAGAAACTGGGAGTTTGCTTTGCTTGAGTGTCGATTCCTTCTTTGGTGTCTTTGGCGCAGATTTAGCCGCAGTGGAAGGTCCAGGATTGCCAACTTTCGCCTCCGGGATGGTCTGACAGCTTGGCGTGATGGGTTCTCCTTGGGGGTTTACCTCCCACAGTCCGAGGTCGTCATCCGTATCAGTATCGGTATCTAGCGATGCTTTTTCTGCAGTTTTTGAAGAGTTTACGTTCTGAGACGCCCAAAACTGAATGGATGTAAGCAGAGGGTTTCGCGGAATGCCCAAAGCCACACTCACGCGTTTGAGTCCCGAGCCACTAGACTCGCGTAAGTCTTTGAGATTAGTGAGACGCAAGCCCATGAGTCGCAAGGAGAGTGGGAACTCTTTCAAGAGAAGTTCCCGTGCGTGCTATCCTTTATATGTAAGTAGAAATTATTGAATACCCAATAAATGGCACACACCGGCAATATGTCTTCCTTTTTCATTGTCCATTTGCTCAAAGACTTGGCCCTGCTGAAGGCTAAGAAGCAACGGTATCAAGCAAGTTAAAACAATAAGTATGGTTACTGAACTCACATTGATAGGTGTCAAGCTTGTACTTGAGCGTAAGTGTCTTTCCAGCCCACCCCCTATAGGTATCTCAATACACTTGCATGAGTGAGATGATTTGCCTACTACCGTACCTCTTCTCGCAGTCCTGCGCAAGTCCTTCGGCAATCTTTTCGAGCGTTTCCAAAAGCACTTTTGGATCTCGCTGTGGCTGAAACGTACGTTCGTAACCCAAGCTTCGTCGAGAATCTCTTGAATGTGGTGCGACGCTGTTGTCGTGTACGCCGAGATAGGCACACAAGAGCGAATGTAGCGAGAGTTTGTTATGTTGGGAGAGGAGATACAGTTGGGCTCGATGAGCAAACACGTCGCCGCATGTCTATTAGGCTGATTAGAAGCAAAGTCTAGTGGAATGACCTAAGATAGTACCTTGATACCTAGGCTATCGAGTATCCTTTCAAAGACTCGGCCAGTGCCGGGCATCTACCAACGATCAAAATCGGCGAATACACACCTAGAGGCAAGAGCATACTGACCTTACGCATCGGAAGATTTTGAGTAAACTCCAAGATAGTATCGCGGTCGAAAGGCATGGTGTATTGACCGTTGGGTTTGTTGAGATCGGAGCAAATCTAGATAACGACACCCATCTGAACCCGCCCGGTATTCATTAGCATGATTCCTATCCTACCTTGGCCAGAGCCTGGGGAACAATTAAGTCCCGAACACGACGCAATATGAATTTCTTACCTTGTTAGGGGCGATGCCACAGCTAACGGTCATGCCGGTTTCCTTGTGCACTTCGTCGCGCATCCGGCGTACAACAACTTCTGGTGGTTCGTTGGCTTGCTCACAGACGGCAGTCAAGTTGAGATAGCCTTCGTCGCAGCCTGCAGCTAGTAGATTTGGATCGTATTTCCGTAGGATAGTAAATATACGATTCGACATCTCAGAATACCTGTGGAAACGGAGCGGAAGTATGTTAAGATGGGGGCACAGCGCTTTGGCAACGAACGCTACAAGTATATCGGTTATGAGATAGCGAAAGCATGGGGACAGAAGAACGTACTGGCCATTCCAGACCTCACTCCAAACTTTCTAGCTTCGTAACTTGCTGTGCAGAGTACCCCAGAGCCTACGCCGAACGCTGTCCCCACCAAGCTTGGATTATCCAATGTCTCGACGGTTGCGTAAAATGCATCCATGTCCGCGTGGCATACAATCTGGGAAAGATCTCGCTGGCTTTCGAGTTCTGCCATCTGAACAGGGTCAATTTGGAGCTTGATAGCAGTAGTAGCTAAGCTCACTTGTTTCTCGACCAACGCTTCGATTTCGGCTGACACGTTTGATGAGCAGCCATTCACAAGGGCTTTGTAGATTGAGCTTACCAATTCTGGCCGATTTCATTAATTCGTCTCGAAGGGTAAGTAGCTTTCCGATACGGACCGTAAGCTCGGCGTCTTTGCGTTTCTCGTTCTGCGAACCCATGAGTAGTACTCGGTAATTTCACCTCAGCTTCATACCTCATAGAACTTTGATCCTTTCGAAACCTCCGCGATGATCTTGTTAATTTCGGCCTGGTCCTTTGCGAGCCTATCGTGGCAGATGTTATGTGGCGCAAACTCAGAAACCTAACAACCAACGCACCCAGCTTTGCCGGAAGAGGAACCCGAGAGGCGCTTGAGCAAGCTGTCGGTTTGACTAGAAGACGGGTCCATACGAAAAGGGTAGGTAGAATATGGTGGCTAAACGCAAGATTAGGATAGGCCACGCGACTGTGATGTGCCGTGTTTGTTGTGAATAAACAATACTCTCTAGTCCACGTGACCGTGAGCAAGGGTTCACGACTCGTTCTTCTCAGCCCATCCTGGCCAATGCACGCGCGCATAGAGCTATCCAAGTGTATGCATACAACGACCTGTATGCACTGAACACTTCCAGTAGTAATTGCTTAACCGCTTAACCCTGGACCATTTGCTCAAACTTAATCCTTTTTAGATTAATTTCCGGGAGTGGCGCAGCGCAATATATTTAGATCATCCTTTTTGAGCTTCGGTGGATCCAACGCGCTTGGATTGCATTTGACACAGGTTTTACCCGAAACGACACAAATGTTCTGCGCCATGATTTAATCTACCCAGATGGCTCAAGGAGGACTTTTAATGATTGTGCCAAAACCGGGACGTTCGGAATCTACGTTTGCGACCAACA
>WSLO01000456.1:0-16266 GCA_019677385.1 Ceratobasidium sp. 392
TATTAGTAGTGCTCACGAGAACCAGGAGCCGCCGATCGGGCGTCTGTGAGACTCGTGAGTACTAGTCACATGCTCGTTGGCGCTCCAATACAATGCGGAGCACTCACCACAAGCCGGTTTATCATTGAGAAAAAACCGTTTTGCAGACGTCTTCCTCAAGTAATATTATCCCTGATTATCCCAATAATCACACTCTGTCATTACATGCTCTCATTAGCCTGTGCCATCAGCCTGTGTCATTAGACCAATCAGTTATACCAAATTACCCTAGTTAATTGAGCCTGATAACCCACCCCAATGTGGCCCAATTGTACAGGCTGATTACATACATCAGCAAAACTGACCCAGGGTATATACCCCTATATACCGGCTACATACTCAGCAGAAAATCCGGGTGAGATGACGATGAGGGGAACATTACCGAGTGATCACGCTCGATTGCATGTGTTTGCGCGGGGAGATGACACAGCGCTAATGACACGAGATAACAGTGTCGCGGAGTTATCACGTACTAAGTATTACAATACCTTGATAGTACCGGGCGAGGCCGTCGTACGGCAGGCAGAGAACTAACATCATACGCGAAGAATGAATAAATGTATTGAGCTGAAAAGGCTAAGCGCGATACAGGACGGAAACGACAGGAAAAAGTAGGGAAAAATTCGTCGTAGTTCGAGGGGAAAGACGGAAGGACAAAAATACGCCCTACTCAAGTAGGCATCAAACGGCGCCAGTGCAAGGTCAACAGAAAAACAAAATGGTTATAGAAGTCGTTAAAGTAGAAAGTTTGGCCCGCGTAGACGACATGGTTCAAGGAATCGGAGCGTGGCAGCGGCTCAGGCGGCAAAGAGAAGGCCGGCGCAAGGTGGCACGCCATTGTGAGGCAATGGAGAGAGATAACCAATGATGCGACCGACCCGCTCACATACCCCGGCGTTGTCTCGTATAGGCGATGAGAGTCCGTGGCGTCAGCGGAAAAGGGCGAGAATACGTCGAGATAAACGAGAGGGTCCGAGTACAGGTGCTGGAGGTGCGAAGGGAGTGTAAATATTGCATGAACACGACCGGCGCAATAACCTGTGGGCACGGGGTTGAATGTCAGCATAACTAAAGATAGAGCGACAAGTAAACGAAAGACTTACGAGATAGGCTGTGGCCATTGCGGTTGGTGACAAAGAGAGCCGTGTCAAAAGCAGCTTTCTCCTTGATGCGGCCGTTGGAATCGCGGACGGTAGGACGGATACGAATAACGTCTCGGTGGCCAGCCTCGTTGGGCGCAAAGGCGGGCGCAAGGTGGCTGAGCGTCGCCTTATGCCAAACGTTGAAGTGGTCGGTAGGGAGGACAATTGAGCGGCGGCCGAGGGGGCGAGTCTTTGTCAAGAGAAAACGATGAACCGCTCGAATCAGGTCGGAGGCACCGTATGACGTGATCAGGGTGCGCCCGGAAACATTCGGTATGGTTGGCTGCTTAGCAATCGAAATATGTGGACGGGGATAGTGTAACTCCGATTCGCCCTTCGACCCGACCCGAACCATCTCCTCGCTGTCGTTATCCTCGCCACCGCTGCGGCTCTCGCTTTTGCCAATGTCGCTCTCGGACTCCGAGTCATTTGGATCTTCGGACAACTCCTCGGCGAGGTACCTCTGGTCCAGATCGCAATACCTATCTATCTCCTCTTTGTTGGCTCCTGGGCACTCGCCATACAACTCGTCGATCAAAGTGCCCTGGATATGGAGTGCCTCAAGGCGTCAAACATACTTCACCATCTGAGGGACTGGGTCCCGCTTGTTCAATGCACGCCCGGGAATCTTTACATAGACAATATGTAAGTATTCTGGTGTTTTGGTGCTGTATCCGTCTGGCACGCCGAGCTCACGAATACTTTCAGCATAGTGTCCGAGCATGTGTAACTTAGCTAGACGATCAAAATTTTTCCTTATCCCCTTTGCGACCAGCACACCCTTAGCCTCGTGGAATGCTACCAGCGCGCTATCCATCTCGGAAAGGTCAGTATCGGTCAGTTGGGCTCCGTGTGCGAGATACAAAAAATCAAACAACGCACGAATCAATCGAACGAACTCTAGCAGCGCCTGAGCATCGATTGCGACCGGCAACAGCTGCTGCATCATATCTCTTGATTCCCGCCCTGCCCAGAGCTTCACCGTTGTGACGCCTTTTTTGAACCAGCGTAAGTCTTTCGCTTGCAGCATCATTTTGAATCTTCGGTTAAACCCTTTCATACCCAGCATCTCCTCGACCCAGTTTCTCGCGTGTTCAAACATGCCCTTATACAGCTGATGGAGCAAGTCCGGAGTGAACGTCGACCACATCTTGACGTGCGGGATATCGGCCCAAAAGGGAACGCATGGCTTCAAGTGAAGCGGCGTCAGCGCCGCTGGCCGGGCATCCTTGTACATCCAAATGGCATCCAGATCGTCATCCTGATCGCGTGGTGGAGCTTTTGGTCCCCCATCTCCTCGCCTGTGCCATCCATGCTGGCATCTCGGACACCCACCCTGGGTCGTACAGGCAATATCGTTTTGTTCAGGCCAATCGGCGACCCAAGCGGCAATGACGGGGAAAATGTGACGAAGGTTGCCGTCCGCGCACCATGCGAGCATACCGTTCTCTGACGCTTCCTTCAACGGCTCAAAAATCTTCTCGAGAGATCGGTGAAGGAGTTCCGCACAATACCACAATCGCGTGTTCTCGTTAACCACCTCCTCAAATGTGTCGACGGGTAAGTACCTGATAATGAGCATAGCTCGGTTTGTGGGTCTGCGCCGATCCAATTTACTGATGTTACCTATTGATAGGTAGACGAGGTACTCCTTGGGACCGTTTGCATTGTTCGTGAGCGCGGTTTTGTCGGTCGCAATGATTAACGGCACAACTGTGCCGTTTTTATTGCGTATAAGGTACTAATGCGTGTGAGTTCTTCAATAACAATGTGTTTAATCAAATACTGACTTGCATTTGCCACCACCAATCTCCAGTCCACATCTCATCGTAGATCTGACATTTTTGATCCTGCGAAGTCCAACGTCGCACAGGTGCGAATCGCATACACCATTTAAATCGCCTGGCGCCAACAAGATGAAGGATCAATTCCAAAACGTTGCGAAAATGAACGGTGTGTGTTTGCTTGTACTGCCCCTCGCCCACCGTAACTTCCCCAGTTGTCCAGTCTGGCCCGTTAGGTAATTTATCTATATTGTTCAGGAGGTCTGTATTGTTGTTCCATACGGCCTTCCCCTTCCCCTTCCACTTATACTGCTCGAATCGTAAGTACTCTGTGGTTATTTTATTTTATAGACTTACCATAGGCCCCTTTAGATGTATCGTTCTCCCACGCCCGCTCAATCCGGTTGTCATCAAAATCTTCGCAGTTTCGAAAAGCTCCGGATCTCTGAGCCGTCTGCACAACTCCATGTACTCCTGTAAGTCCTGCTCAGTCCTACGCTGACTGCCTATTGCCGCGCCTGCCATTTTGATAGGGAATTCCTCGACCCATGATCCGTCGCCGGCACTTTGAATTGTATCCTCCTCCATGAGCAAACCAACAGGACAGTGTTCGGAGACGGGCAGGTGCGATGGCCCAGCAACAGGTATGTCTTTGGTTTGGGACGGTTTGGTGGCTGGCTTGTTCTTTGTTGGTCCGGATACTGGTATTTCTTCACTGAGTTTTTGCTTTTGTTTGCGTTCTTTCTCGCTGCTGACGAAGCGCTCATGTCTAGCTCGACAGTAAGGGCGCAGAATAATGTGGCGATTGCGCCCAGTTGGTGTCCGGAGGCGCTTTCGGCAGTACGGACCAGTTAATCGATCGTCGATAAAGAAGCCGCGGGTCTTGGCCTCTGCGAGAAGGGGTAGTGCCTTGGCTTCGCGTCGCGCAGCCCGCGCATACATATTACCACCCCGTGCCATTCGCAGGAAAGAAGATAAAATAAAACTAGTTCTGGTGGAGGACGGAGTACCTGTGCACACAGACTCGCGAGTAAGTGCCTTGTATTTCTCATAATAATTGCTACTAACGGCCAAACGTTTTCCAACTGTGCCCCCTGCTCTCGCTATCCCAAATTTCTCCTGCAACCGCCGGCCCGCCATATGTCCTTCGTGCCTGGCAACCCAACTAGTGCGCCACACGTCTGACCACATTCAGTGCGCTGGCGACTCGGCTGCCGGCTCAACACGGTGCGTTTACTGCGCCTCGTTTCTCATCGAGCGCTCACATCATTGCTAATTCATTATTCCGTATTATTTGAACTGCTTGTGACGCGCACCACCCTCGTCCTCGCCTTACACACCCAGTGCCAATCCCATATACGACCTAACTTCACAATTTGGCCTGAGTGCACACCATTTTGACCGTTGCCGCAAGGACCAGGCAAGTCGTGCAATTCGCGTAAGGCGCAAGGTGAGTGTTATATCACGCTTCAATGTCTTATACTGCTTTCTCATATTTAAACCCCTGGCAGCTATCAACAGCCTCCAGTGTTTGTATGCCTCTCCTCGTCCAATCAATTATCAAGAACCGTAAACTTTCACTCTCGTCCTCGAAACAACCCAGCGTACTACCAACACCGTCTGTAAGTCAGGATTTATCCTTCTTTGATCTACTACTTATTTGTGTCGCCTCTGTCTTTTACAGGGCCGTGCACCCAGTACAATCTCAGCATCACAACCCACCACATCTGAACCTAGGCGGTCTGGGCGCGCGTGTTGACCATCCGCTCGTCAAGTCGAATCCGGTATGTCACCTTATATATCTTGTGATTAATTAGTGCTGATCCGGAATTAGATGCGTACCTATCTAGCTCACAAGCATCAAGCCGGCCGCTTACCCCTTCAGAACCAAAGCAAAAGCAAAAGTCCAAACTGAACTCCAAGAAGCCAAAGTCCGACCCTCGGGCGAACCAGGCAATCAACCAGGACTTATCGCTTAGCCAGCCACCAACCCTTGGACAACGCGCAACAAAAGCTGGCCGGGTGAGTACATTCCTTTTTTTTGATGATTTTGCTTACGTTTTCGGCGCTGCTGATTCAGAACCTGTTACCGCGCCAAAACCCCAAGTTGGCGACGCAGTCATGGCAAACAAAAGTCCAGCGGGCGATTCGTTTGAATGGGTCACAAGGGAGGAGGCCGTCCGGCTCGCGTCGAAGCGTCTTGGGATTGACACCTCGCATTTATCGGACAAAACTATTAACAAAGTCCTTGCGGGGTTCCCAGGCAGCGACAAAGAAGAGGCTGACGCGAGTCCCATGGAACTTGAGGGGGGCAGTGCTCCAGTAAGTTCCAGCTCGCTTCCAATTTGATTTACTCTTACTTACAAAATTTACAGGCCATCTTGCAACCGACCGGACGAGTGGTCTTGGAGAGTGGACACCAGCAGCCAACCACAGCAGCTGCCGGTACGTAACGCTTGGTTCTCTAATTGCGACACTTGAATTCACTTGTTTTCTCTTACTGATAGATGTCCCGGGTTCAAGCGCGCAACCAGCTGGCGGTACGAATGGGTTGCTCACACTGGATCGGTTGCGTCCGGTTGGAACAGCCAACCTGGACACAGCCACGGAACCCGAGACGTCAGAGCCAGAGATGGTCGAACTTCGGCCGGAGGACTCGGTCTCCCAACGTGTCCTCCCAACATCCCAACCACTTCCTACTCTGCCAATCCCTTCACGCCCTCTTCCAGTTCTGACGATTTGCGCCCCCGCCCCTATAAATACCGCCAAGAGAGCAAACGGCAGGCGGGCCAATACCGACTCTTCTGATGAGTCAAGTCAATCAGACTTGGACTCAAACCATTGGACTGCACATGCCAGCAAGCGGCCACGGCTGGCACAACCGGCTCACCTTCGTCCAACTCCGGCCCCCGGTCGCTCATTGTCCCGACCATCAAACGCACCTGTTGCTCTACCTTGCCCCTGAAATTTGACTAACGCAATAGCGGCGCCTTCTACACATTTGACTAACGCAATAGCGGCGCCTTCTACACATTTGGCGTCTGCTCTCGCTGCGCCACTCATCGTATCAAATAAAGCTCCGGCCCCGGTTGCTCGTGCTAGTTCCTCGGTTCCAGCACCGAACGTACCATGTCCTCCATCAGCATTGGATCCCACAGCTGTATTAGCTTGGGCTAGACAGCAAGCAGAAAAGGCGGGGAATGGTTCACCCATTGACTTTGGGCTACTCGCTCGGACCCTCGGTAGCCTCGGACCTCATATTGCCAACACTTTGCCTCAACCGCGAAGGCGTACACGGTGACCCCCATTGCGAGCGCAACCCAGTGACCTGGTTGAGGACAACGCCGAGGTTGTTGCGGCTGAGGAAGCGCTTGAGCGCGGTGTCCACGCAGTAAGCACGCTTTTTTTTCTCTGTCGCTACTTGCTAAAGCTCACATGTAGTCTCGGTGCCGGCAGCCCGCACTTTCTGACTACACCGGGGTACTGCACCTTGTTGCGACCCACACAATCCCCAAGCTCAACGCAATGGCTTGCGTAAGGGGCATCTATGAGTGTTATGGTACGATATGTGAATGGATTGATGAGTGTTATGAAGACGTTTGGGCGGCTCGGGCTCCCTTGGTACCCTACCAGAAGCCGCCGCGCGAGATGAAAGGAATTGTGAGTACCCCTTTACCGTAGTCTACGTCTTACTAACTTTCCATAGATTGCACATCGTCTCTTGTCAGTCCGAGGTGACCTAAGGACGCGGGTGGACTCCAAGGTCTCAGTTCAGTGGGGCTTTGCCAACCCGGCACGAACGTCGCAAGACCTCCCCCATAACTGTCGGCTCGCCAAATTGCTCTCGCCTGACCGTTTTATTTTTTGGGTACGTATATCACATCATCCTTGTTTGCTCATATTTAACTTTCATGACTGATTTGCATCGCAGGATCCAGAAACGCAGACCAACCCTTATGAACACCCGGGCCTGCCAGTCTGTGTCGCTGCGGGACTGTTCTGGGGACCCGGAGCAATCGCCTTGGAGAATCCAAATCTCTTCAATCCAATTCCGATTCCCACAATCACGATAATACTCACGATAACTCAGCACTGCATTAAACAGTGGAAGACCGGTCGATGGACGAAGGTTGATCTTTCGGCTTCCAAACAGCTGACAATGTATCGGAGACATCTGGAGGGCTTGCTGTTGTTTGAAGAACGGGCCCCGGGGTGATTCAGGGATTTCCAGAAGGATTTGTTGGCATATGGCTCGTAAGTACTGTCCACTATGTAATCTGCTTGGCGGCAGTTGATTTATTGTCAATACTAATGACTATGGAGGTGTGCCTTTCAAGGGCGAAGAATTGGATCATGGCATCACCTGGGCCAACCGAATCCGCCCGGACTCACCCGACGATGCTCGGGCTGATTAAGTTGCAATGTTATTTTTCCTTCGGCGCCCGCTCTTTCCGCGGCGCCCGGTCTGTTTGTCTCTGCTGCTGTAACTCGTAGTATATAAGCCCCCCCTCCCTCTCGTGCTGCGTACCATCCCCACTCCTCTTCTCCCGCTTCCATATGTGCTAACTCATTGTACTTATAAACCACCCCTTCGTGCTTCTTTCTTGTCCGACCTGTTCTCCGAGGCCACCTCTCACGTTATCATGCGGTAAGTCCCTCGTTTTCTCTCATCATCGTT
The DNA here is from genome assembly GCA_019677385.1 of Ceratobasidium sp. 392. Classification (NCBI taxonomy): domain Eukaryota; kingdom Fungi; phylum Basidiomycota; class Agaricomycetes; order Cantharellales; family Ceratobasidiaceae; genus Ceratobasidium; species Ceratobasidium sp. 392. The sequence continues at coordinate 7,644 of WSLO01000456.1, forward strand.
TTCGCATTATTAATCATTAATTTTGTAGCCCCTTGAAGGTGCCTCGATATTGCTGTTACATGTTCATAGTGTGTTGCTAGTATATTTACTTTGCATCCCGTTCATCCAAGAACCAATATAACTCCCCATTCCAACTAAATTGTCGTTTTGTGTGATTATGTGATTGTTTGTCATGCTTGAGTCACATGATCAGTCAACCCTGGGGGTACCGCAATTGAGTACTCGGAATTGATCTGATTGCATCAATTGATCTTGATTGATCAAATGATTAATCAACGCATTTGCATGATTAATTTTGAATCAAATAAAAGGCTAACCCAAATTAGATTATATGAAATGCCCAGGTAAGAAGAGGGCATGACATGGAGCAATCACAGAGTGTCATTACAGGGTGTCATTACAGAGTGTAATAACATAGTGTAATGACATAGTGTAATAACATAGTGTAATAACATAGTGTAATGACATAGTGTAATGACATAGTGTAATAACATAGTGTAATAACATAGTGTAATAACATAGTGTAATAACATAGTGTAACAACATAGCGTAATAACATGATGTATTCACAAGGTGTGATAACAGGGTGTGATAGCAGAGTGTGATAGCAGAGTGTTGTTGCACCCCATGATCACAAAGTGTGATGACACAATGTGATTTAGTGAAATGACATGAATTCATAATCGGAAGGAATGCGACCATGTAATGGTGTGATATCCTGTGATTACATGTTATCTCACCCTTCTTTTTTTGCTGAGATACCGGTATACCGCGTATGTCGCACCCTTCGCTGTATATACCAGCTATATACCGACCCGGGAAATACACACCTGGTATATACCTGGTATATACCGCGCATATAGCCCCCTAGTCCCGGATATATAGTCGGTATACATCAGCAAAAAAAAACGTTGACAGATAGTGTTAGTATGAGCCTTCAGAGACACAAAACACTCACATAGTTATGTTTTGGACTATGTGTGACATGGTAGACTCCATAGACACAATAGGCGCCATAGACGCCATAGTTCTCATAGTTTTGAGCTGCTGTGACCAGATTGAGCTGAGAACCACTAATCAGAGTCATTAGGTAATAGCTCATCTCATCTATGCGGTCTATGCGGTCTATGAAGACAGTAACTATGTAGAACATAAGAGTCACCATAGACACAGTATTAGACATCATAGAGATGAAAGTTGAGGGGGGTTGCAAAAACATCTAGGGCAACTATGATCATCTATACGGACTAGATAGCACTATGTATTCTAGCATAGTAAAATACATTTTTTGCTGATGTATATCTACCATATATCCCCTGTTCCTTCACTATATACCTTCTATATAGCGGGCGCATAGCTATATATCAGCTATGCGGCGGCTATATAGTGTCTATATATGCGGTTTGGTGTTGCTATATACCGTCTACATACCGGCCATATACATCCAAAGCCGGTATATACCCACTATATACCCTTCTGCGGGGCGCTATGTAGTGGACATATAGGGTCGCGCATTCTATATATCGGCTATATGGTTGGTATATGTATCGGCCCCGTACATATATACCGGCTGCATACCGACCATATGATGTTGATGGACTGCCGCGCGGGCCGGCCACGGTTGGTACGCCAGGTTGCATGCGGCGCAGTGTGCATGCGGGTACCGTCACTCTCGGATCTCACGCGACGGGGGATTGGTCAAACAATTGATTCATTAGCAGGCCGCCAACAACGGCAAGAGGAAACAGAAGCTCGGGGCGGAAAAAGTAAGGACAAGAACACATTAGCGGATGCGGGCAATGCTTGTACATGTTCATACGGAAGTAAGAGATAAACAATTCGGCGGGAACAGAAGTGGGGAGCAGAATTGTCCGTGGCGTATAATACAATACAGGCGCTGCATTTGAATGGCGCTGCGTTTGATCAGCGAGCGAGATACGGAAGAAAAGACAAAACAAAAGCAAAACAAAAAAACAACAAAAAAACAAGCTTTGGCAGAATGTCCGACATGCAGGCATGGTCGTGTATCACTGTACGCGCCGGCGTAGCAGCACATATATGATGTACGTACTCACAAATATGTTTGTGGTACCACAAATTTATAGTGAGACCATAAGTGGCTTAATATGATTGAAAAACGTCAGGAGTTGGGCCAACGTTTTTGTCAAAGTTGGAGAATCATGGAGAGGCTTGTCTAAGCGCCGTCCAGTAATCATTGGGCCAATAGCAGGCAACCAACCTTTGGTACATGGAATGCTGGCGTATTTGTGCTGAACTTTGCGAGAGGTCCATAATATAGCGCTTTCTTATCAGGCAGATGGACCATGACAAATATCTCGTATGCAGAATGCTATCGTGTTCGTGCTGAAATCTGCGAGAGGTCTACAATATAGTGTCTGATCAATAGATTATTGTATGCGTTGCCGTGTGTTGTATTCACGAGTAGGTTACTAGATATCAGTGTTCAGTGACTTGCCAATTCTACATCCTGATCTTCATTAAAAATTGTATGACACCAACAATATAAGATTTGTTTCTTCCGCATTAACTTTTTGTTGCTGTGCAATTGTGTCCCGTTTATTGAAATGACGGATCCTAACGGTCTGTTCATGTAAGCCCCATATTCATCGTCGGAACATACAAACAAAGCCTCCTGTAGTTCAGTTGGGGAATGATTTCTGTTCCCAGATGCATTACACATGCAAACAAAGATATTAAAAGCAGTTATATTGAATCTGTAAATGAGATACTACGAATGAAGGTACTAGTATAGATGTCACTACTCCAAGACAAAAGCTGAAAGCTCAGCAAAAAATGTGGGGTGTAATTACATGTTACAACATGTAATGAGAATCAGGGGAGTGTAATGGCGTAATGGCATGAAATCACACTACATTACACTGGTGAAATGGTGTAATGAGATGTAATCTCATCTTATTACATCATTACACTCCCTCAATTATCATTACACCCTGGATTTTTGCAGAGAGGGCCAACTGCAACTACCAAGTGCGCTCTACACATTTGCACCTATGTCCATTTCCGTCTCTAAGGTTTGTTGCCAGGTGTCAGAGCTCCGAAGGATATAGTAGAGAGTATGAACTCAGTTAGAGCTCAGTGACTAGAAGAATAAGAAAGAACTCTTTATTGACAAAGAGGTCGAGTTCTTGGTTGGACACCGACGAACTCACCCTCATTATATACATGTTTAAGCCACTATCAAATCTACATGTACAAATAGATGGTGCGATCGTGAGTCATTCTGCTATTTACAAAGCGAGTTGAAATACATCTTAGGTCAGCAATCCAGAACATTCCATAAGTCATGTGATATAAATATACCGAGAAAGGAAACTGTTTCTGGAAAATGTTAATAATCCAGAATATATTTGAGAAGGCATGTCAGGTCATGACACTTCCCCCCGTCTATGCCTGAGGGTCTTTAAGGGCCCGTGGGTGGCGTTGGTGGAAGAGTTGTAGCTCTTCCTTAGCATTGGTTAGGTGTTTGTATGGTTCCTATGTATTTTCTTCTGGGCCATATCCCTTCCAACTAACATAATATTGGATGGCGCCTCAATGGCGCCGTGAACTAAGAATCTGATCCACTTCATATTCTTCTTCCCCCCCAGGTGCAATTTCCGGTGGTAGTGGAATGGGTTCTCGATCAAACGGGTCTTCCTTTTTCAAAAACAGTTTGGATATATGGAAGACGGGATGAATCCTCATTGTAGTTGGCAATCGTACTTTGAACGCGTGGGTTCCTACTTTCTGAATAAATCAAATGGTCCGACTCGTTTAGCAGACAATTTCTTTGATGGTTGATCCGTTTTTATATCCCTGGCGTCTACGCAGACTTTGTCTCCGACTTTGATCTTTTTGGGTGCTCGATGCTTTCGATCGTAAAACTCTTTGATCTTCTTGTTAGCTATTTCGAGTGCTGCCTTTAGTTCATCTAGCCGTTCCTTTAACCAGTCTGCTTGTTCATGTGCTAGGGGGACATCTTCTGTACTGGTATCTCCAACTGTGAATTGTAGGTGATAGCCGTAACATGCATAGAAAGGAGTTTGTCCCGTAGACTTATTGACACCGTTATTGTATGAAAATTCTGCTAACGGTAGATAGGAAACCCAGTCATCTTGTCTGTGCAATATATAGTGGCGTAGATAGGATTCTACCACCTGATTGGCGCGTTCGGATTGTCCGTTGGTTTGAGGTCTGTATGCAGTGGAGAAGGATGGCCTGATGTCCAGGCGTGTATAGAGTTGTTTTAAGAATTTGGAGTTAAAGTTAGGGCCTCAATCCGATATGGTCTTTTTGGGTAAGCCATGTAATTTCCACACGTAGTTAACAAATAGGTTTGCCACGTCGACTGCTGATGCTTTGAGTTTGTGGGGATGAAGTGAGTCATCTTTGTTAACCAATCTACTACCGTGAAGATTGCGTCAAATCCTTCTGATTCTGGCAGTCCTACGATTGAGTCGTATGTCATTTCCTCCCATGGTCGAGATGGCAGTTCAATTGGGTTGAGTAGTCCTGGTGGAACCTGATTACTATGCTTGTTCCAAATGCATGACTCGCAATTTTGAACATATCTGTTAACCTCTTGTTTCATGGATCCCCAAGTGTATTTGTGGTTTAACAATTCTAATGTCTTGAATTGTCCTGGATGGCCTGCTGCCACATTGTCGTGTCGGCTTTCAATCAAGAGTTTACGTAGTTCCTTGTCTTTAGGTACCCGTATCTTGCCTTTGAAGCGTAATAGGCCATTGTCCCATTCCCAATCTTTGACCTTTTCATTATCTTTAAGCGTGCTGATTATTTTTTCCAAGCTTGTGTCTTCCAGAATCGCGTCTCTAATCATTTGATCTAGATCATGATCCGGTGTTATCGCGGCAATAAAGAGTTCAGGTTTAAGCAAAGCTTGGCTTTCACCCCCCTCTTTTGGCAAATGTTCCCGCTTCCTGGATAAAATATCCGCCCGTTTATTCTGTGCTCCTGGTCTATAAAGGATTTGGAAATTGAATTCCGCCAAGAATCCCGCCCATCTGGCTAGGCGGCCTGATAGTTGTTTAGTTGTTTTGAACCATTCCAGGTTCTTGTGATCCAATAATATTTGTACGGGCAGTTCTGTTCCTGCCAATAAATGACGCCATGCCTTAAATGCTTTTACAATCGCCAAAAGTTCCTTGTTATATATGTCATAGTTGCGTTCTGCTGGCAACATTGATTTTGATAGAAAGGCAATTGGCTGTAGTCTGCCGTCTTGGTTCTTCTGAGACAATACAGCGCCTGTAGTGTAATTGGACGCGTCGCATTTGATGTAAAATTGTTTCTCGGGATCTGGTTGGATGAGAAGGGGCGCCGATTGAAGTGCTGTTTTGAGTGACAGGTAGGCATTTTCTTGTTCTTCGTTCCATTGCCAGGGTGTGTCTTTACGCAGTAATTCGAAGAGAACGTGTGCTTTCCCAGAGTAGTCTTGCACAAATTTTCAATAGTAGTTGACGAACCCCAGGAATTCTTGTAAGTCATGAACGTTCTTAGGTCTGTTCCAATTTACTGCTCTGGAGACTTTCTCCGGATCCACTTATATACCTTCTGGGGATACGATCAAGCCCAGGTAATCGATTTCTTTAACGCCAAAGAAACATTTCTCCAAGTTGCAATATAAACCGTGTTTTTCTAACCGTCCCAATACCTCTTTAACGTGTTGATGGTGCTCTTCTTGATTCTTAGAGAATATTAGGATGTCGTCCAAATATACGACAACATAGATGTCCAATATGTCTCTTAAGATATTGTTCATAAAGTGTTGAAAGGTAGCGGGCGTGTTGGTTAAGCCAAAAGGCATTACCAGGTATTCGAATAGGCCATACTTTGTTTTGAATGCTGTCTTCCATTCGTCACCTTCTTTGATTCGCACCAGATTGTACCCCCACTTCAAATCCAATTTTGTCAAGACTTGGGCGTCTTTTAGTTTTTGGACCAGATTGTTGGTTCTGGGGAGAGGGTAAACATTTTTGATCGTCATTTCGTTTAGGCAGCGGTAGTCAATGCACATTCGCAGTTTGCCATTCTTTTTTTGTACGAAGATAACAGGTGACGCCATAGGAGATTTGGACGGCCGTATTAGGCCGTGTTCCAATTGGCGTTTGATGGTTTCTCTTAGTTCTTGGTCTTCCTTTACTTCTACGCTATAGATTGGGCCATGCCGCAATTTGGCGTCGGGCTTAAGATTGATTGAAATATCATATTGCCTGTGCGGAGGTGACAGAGTAGTTTCTTCTTCTGCAAATACTTTGGCAAAGGGTTCGTATTCTGTTGGTAGCATGGTGCCAGCTAAAATTTCCATTGGTTCTCCCAATTTCACTTGGGGTGCATTATACATGCAATTTTCCGCACAATACTTGGAAGAGAAATTAACGATTTTTTCTTTCCAGTCGATATTTGGGTTGTGCTTGTTTAGCCACGTCATGCCTAGTACAATATCGTTTTTTCCTACGTTGACTACGTAGGCACTAAGTTTGTCCTGGTGTCCAAATACAGACACCTCCATTGTACAGTACTTGGTGACGTGGCCGGACTCAATTTCTCGTCCGTCAATCACCTTAAGTTTCCTCGGGGTTTTTAGTTCTGTTGTCGGAATTCGGAACTCTTTAACAATGTTTTCATGGATAAATACGGATGTAGCTCCAGAATCGACCATAGCCCATCCTTGAAAATGGTTTTGCGTTATACGTGGATTTTTTGTCAGGAGATGTCTTCAACGGCTGCGCTTTGAAATATAACTGGAGTTGGGATTCATTTCCAAGGCTCATACATTCCATGTCTATATTATTATTGTCCGCAACCGTATTCTTCAAGACCTGGCCTAATACCGCTCTCCTTTGATGGTTTAGGCCTTGTCTTTTAACTCTTCTTCATCAGTATCCACTTCTTCAATTTCTGCTTCGAAACCGCTGATGGGGGCGGAGGGGCAGTCTTGGACCCTGTGTCCTTTACCGCTGCATCTGTTACAAGTAACTACGTTCTTTCCTTTTCCTGCAGCATCCAGGTCCATAGGAACTAGTCCTTGTTTCTTTGCAGGAGGAGTGGTTGACGGGCGGAAGTCTTTCTTCAGAGTGTCGAAACGCGTTTGCACTTCCATGCCTGTTGCTGCCCATTTCACGGTTGGTGCAAGGAAGCCCTTTGAGTTTTTTCCAATGTTTGTAATTTGTCCCTTGGCTGCCTTGCCGTCTGTTCCTAGAGTGTAGACGTAGTCGCCTTTTGCGAATTTTTCTTTGGCTGGTTGACTCGAGACGGAAGTAATTGTAGTTTTTCCTGTTAACTTGTTGCTTCCTCCGATGTTTGTGCGGCTTGTCGTAAGTTTGTATTGGTGGACGAATAGGTCAATGCGTAATGCTCTGTCCGCTAAGTCTTTGAAATTTCCCCCCATAGGGTTAAAGTTTTGGGCTACCATGTTCTGCTTTATCTTGTCTGACAGATTATTGTAAAATGCATCACATAGAGGTGCGTATGTATATCCCAACATGCTGGCCAGCCATTGGAATTCTGTGAGGTAATCTTGAACCGTGCCTTTCTGCCTTAATTTCTTAAGGTCTTGGCGGTATTCCTCTTTTTTATCAATTTGTCTGTATCGAGTTGTCATTTCTGCCCAGAAGTCTTCCAAATCATGTAGCCAGGGAATGTTAACGTTATGAATCATATTTTGTTCTAAGTAACTCTGTACCCATGTACAAGCGCTTCCTGTTAGAAACGAGATGATAAATGCCACTTTTTGGTCTTCATCGGTGCCTTGTAGGTTGGAATTCATATATAGTTTGCAAGATGTGACAAATTTTGACAATTCTTCATGTTTTGAGCCGTCAAAAGACTCAGGTTTTGCCATTTTAATAGGTTTGGACGACGTAGTTTGCGTTGTCATACCCCCCTTCCAGCGCCTTGTGCATTGATTGATGTTTGGTTGTTAACTATCTGATTTACAGTAGTTAAGATGGCACCAACTTGGTTGGATGCGCCTTGTAATTGTGTGTCGAAGTGCGCGCGGTCGGCTGTCATTTGAGTGGTCACATGCGTTTGGGTTTGACGTAACCCTGTAATTTCGACATTTGTATCGGCTAATCTTTGCCAAAGATTATCGACTTCAACTGCAATTCGACCAATACCATCGCATAGGAAATCTAGTTTTTGGTCGCTTGACATTCCAAACCATGCAGGTACTAAAGGTGTGTTTGATTCCGACATGTTTCGAGAGTACCAAAGGGTTTTATTCAAGCATGGCGACAAAGACGGTACGGAAGTACAATATTGTTGTGGTTATAAAAGATTTTAACCCGAAGGTTATTTTCTATGTAGAAATGTGCAACTTGTTCTTTTCCTTGGAATCGCCAAGGGGTTTCAATGGGGATTGCTTGTTTGTCTTCTCCTTCAAACAGTACAGTGGTTTTGGGTAACCAAATAGTTTTATCTGCGGTTATAAAGCAATGTTTTTGTCTAATGTGGTTCCGCTCGATAAAACGTCGAATGGTTCTGACCCGTGCCACTAATATATGGAGTTAGACGGTGAAGGATTGGATGAACGAGGAGGTTCGTACTGGCGTAGTTCCTCCTCTAATTGTAATATGGT
>WSLO01000458.1:0-16233 GCA_019677385.1 Ceratobasidium sp. 392
ACGTGAAATGAAAACTGGGTGAAGGGATCAGCCAAGCGGTATAAATGAAGTAGAACATTCCAAGCTTACTCGTACTGCCAGCGGGTGCATCGGCGGAAGCGTATAGTGCTGCAGGCGATGGCAACCTAAATGTAACACACGTCCGACGATTGGAACGCGCCCGTGGTGGTGTAGACATCACACGATGAGGTCTCACCTTAATAGCTGAGCGAGGATACAAGAGCTTCGAAGCACACAGAAGATCACTTGGATGAAGGCAAACTGAATGGCTCAGGGCATGAGGTGGCGGTGGCAGCTAGTTAGGCAGAGCATACCCGATAAAGGGAGCGGCGAGATGATGAGTGACACATCTGAATGAAGATCTCGTCGAACCTCTTCCTTGCGCATACTTGTCGATTACCTGTCGATAGAGGGTGTTCACATTACACAGGTCGAAGACGGCATCAAATTGTCCACGATCACGTTAGGCTGGTGGTGTGGTCATGTATAGAACCAGCTTTTGGCAGTCCCTTAAAGTACTGTATTGTCACTCGTGCCTCAGGCTCGATGTAACAGCATCTATCACATAGCTTAAATCATAGAAATCTACTTATTGTCATGCATCGCCAGCTAGAAGCGCATCTTCCAATGCATTACCGCTGTTCGCCAGTTTGTATTTTCACTCGATTTGACACGCGGATTTAGGAGGCTTGGCGCAGTTCCACTGCTCCATATATTTAGGAGTCATATATGGACATCGTACTCTGTAGAGCAGCATTATGTAAAAGAGCATGAAAGTGAGGTAGAAGCTGGGGCACGAAGGGGCTCGTAAACGCTATACCTGACAAATTGCTCCAACTCATGTGTAGAGCCGCTAGCTTGCCTGGATTGAACTCTCGTATTCTCCAAATATTCAACTAGCTACAAGAATAATCTACAATATATTCCTCATGCAGCACGTTCGTGGCTTTGGCAAATATAAGAAACTATGTTAACCTCGAATAAGCCGCTCAAGGATATGGAAGTAGATACGAGGCGCTGCAGCTTGAGAAGGCAACCTCCCTGCTGTCCCCGTTCGCCTCAGCTCGTAAATGCTGTGATAGAAACCCTGGAGTACCAGACTCAGTATTTTTGTTGGCACAATTGATTCTCTCAACAGAACCTGGGCGTTAAATTGGACTGCACCTATTGACCTCTGCGCAAGCTTGCTAAATGTCACTCAAAACGAGACTACATGAAGTCAGCATCATCGTACCCACTAAACCATCTGGATGGAAGCTACCATTTTGAAGCCAGTTGACTCAACATATCTTCTCTCCCCGATTGGGATCCACTAATCGACAGTCAAGTGACCGACAAAGATGCCAAGGCCACAGATCCCGTTTCAGCGCACACGACGACCTGGGGCTAACGATAGAAGAGACAGAAGTCTACCGATACAGCGTTGAGCAAGAGACCAAGTTACATTAGGTCGGGACTTAAGTGGACCAGAAGCATCTTGTATGCGCAATTGAAGAATCCAAGGAGCAGAGGGTGATACTTGTACGAGCTGAAGAGATTGAATTTATGGGTAAGCCGAGCAGTCGGAGGCTAAATGATTCAACTGGACTGTCGGGACTCCAATCGCATGGAGAAATAGATCTTCTCCCAGAACGGGACGATTACTTTATGACACAGAGTATGTCCTGCATTTTCAAAGCGTACAATCAGCAACAATAATGGAGCGCTGATTCACACATACCTGCTTGGGTACGTCTTTGAATTGTACCGTCCTGGTGGCAACAATCGCCTTGATCGACTTGAAGCTGAGTCCATAGCGATAATGTGGCCAGGTTTGATAACACACACACTTTACAGCTTCGGATGTTGAAGTGATAGAAATCAATGAAACAAAATGAATTGAGTGAGTGGCATAGCTACAATTGTTCGTAATATGACGCAACGCTTGCGTCTAAAACTATTGGAAGCGAATATAAGTATATGGGTAGCTTCACCATCCTCCATATTGAAGACTCACTGTCCACACGGTTTTCATACGTGTAGCTGTCTACAGTGCTCCACTAATCTTTCGGACACAAAATAAACGTTTCCCAGGTATAGACATTGAATGATAAATCCTGTCAAAGGGCTTGTTGCAAACTTCAAGCTCAGACAAGGTCATAGAAAGCCGCCTTAAAGATCAGAGCGTGCGCACCGTTATCTTAGTCGTCGTAGCAGTTCGTAGCCACATACCAAGTGTCTGGGAGGAGCAGTTGATTGTTAACCATGCGCGCCCTAGTAGACCCATCGTGAAACCCCAGCAAAATTACTAAGCTGTGCCCGGGGCAGACATCGTTTCACTTGCATATGTATAGCAGTTTATTATTAGATCATGAAACATACAGCTAGAAAACCGTTGGTTAGACACGTAACCTCAACTGAGACGGATCGAACCCAAGAGACCTCTCCTCCCCAACTTTCTCCAGGCTCTCATCCAACCGCCTCTCGAAATCCGACGCGGCGCGCCTCGAGTTATTTGACGTGGTTTTGTTGGTGGGATAGATGAATCCGGGATTATTCCCCTAGTGTGTCAGTAGAAGGGTCTAGTGGGTAGGTGGCCCACTCACTCAGCGGTGCAGGTCGTCCCGTTCTTGGGCACCACTCCATCAATCAAGTAGTCCCGGATGTGCTTGAACGTGCACTTGGACGGATGAGAGATCCTGCCGTACATATTAGCTCTTGCCAAACGTTATGCCCCCCACATCTACTCACGATCCATGCCCGTATCCGAGCAACCGAAAAGTCACCATCAGCAACGTCGTCCAGAATAGTAATGCAAACCAAACTCACCCCTCGGTCAGGAGCAGCGAAGCCGAGTCTCTCCCAAAGTCACGGCTCACGTTCCCTGCCGCTTGTACAGGCGTGACCGGGTCGCCCGTCATTGCAGCGAGTAGGAGCGGGAACCTGCAACTTGTAAGCTACAGCTGCATTCGTGGTCTTGTCGGAGACACTCACTTTGGCTTCTTCATTCCGTCTTTGACGCTCCACAGCCCAGTGTACCTCTGATTGGCGCGGAACGACCAGCCGTTGCATCCACCGAGAGGAACAGCCCACGACTCGCCAAGCGGGCTCACTTTGCCGATTCTATGGAAACTGTATGTATAAAAAATGTCAGTCGCACGGTGTAAATTTTCGCCCGAGTAAGAAAAGGCGCATACAAAGTGGCAAGCTAGTTGCTGGTAAGATTAGTTGGAGCTGAATCGCTGCACAGGATAGATCGAGCAGAGTCTGTGATACCATACGTCTGCATTGAGCAGATGTAGACGTTCTGTAAGTCAGACCGGTTAGTTGTTGTAGATAAGCATCAGGTTGGAAGTACTTATCACCTGTTCGTACGGCACATCTGGAGAGAAAAATGTTTGATACCCATTAACATACATCGAAGTTGCGTTTCCGGATTGCAATTCTGCGAGCCCTGAAAGAAAAGTCTTCCAGTTAGGTGTTGCATACTACCCAAACATCAAAAGAGATGCATACCCTTCATTGTTGTTGGCCAGACCGCTGGCGAGTACAACGCGCCAAGAAGATCACTTTGTAAAGCGGTCGCTTTGTATATACCCGGTCCAATAGGAGAATCGGCGACAATGACCGGCCTTTTGGCGAGTCGGTTGATACGCTCGTCTAGTTGTTTGCGCAAAGTTTGAGTCGTCTGGTTCTCCTGAATAATATTGTTGGGTGGAGCTGCAAACGCACAGCGTTCTGGACCTGCCTCGACGCACGTGGATAAGAATCCAGTAAGAGCCTGGGTATGACAAACATGTGAGTTTTTGTAACCTCCAAGCTCGGGGTAGACCAGCCTTTTCAGAGTCGAGAATGCCGTCAAGAGCCCACTGCCAGACATCGTTATAGTACAACCTCCAGCTTGGAACTCCATCAATAACTACCCTTTTCACTAGGTCAGGATAGACTGCCGCGAACGTAGCGCCGAGGCTGGAGCCATAAGAGATACTGACCAGGTATGAGTAATGTAGACTTGCAAAAAGGACGAGAACCCACCCCCAGTAGTACATCCCGTCCTCTCCCAGCGCTTCAAGCATCCTCGTCATATTGTTGACGACCGAGACCGTACCCAACGACTCGAGGATCTGTTTATTTGCATTTTGAACGCAGGCCGCGTTGTTTAGAGCTTGGGCGGCCTTGAAGCGTTCGACTATCTCACGATCTACAGCGTCACTAGAGGCCGGAAACGGCCAACCTTGTCTAATTGAACGAAGTGAACGAGTGAGCGGTTTATTGAATGGGCCGAATAAAGTCTTACGTATATATTTGGTGAAGTATGTTTGTGACTTTAGATTTGGAGTCCAGTCATCCGGGCCACGGTCACGTAAGGTTGACACCCCTAGTCAAGGTTTAGTCATTATAAAGACTACAATAGAGAGGGCGAGCCTACCGCGAGTCAAATTCAAGGATGTCAAATTTTCCTTCTGTGATCGTACGGAAAAGCTCGGCGGTGACGGATGCCGCAAATTGACTTCCTGATCCTCCGGGACCCTAGATGAAGTTGGGCTACACTTCCAGTAGAACATAGCATGTGGACATACACCAGGATTTGTAAACAAGGTACCGAGCCGCTGCTCTGCCGGCACGGTGGCTGGCAGCTTGCGCATAAAAATCGACATCGTGTCGTTGTCCGATGGCTTGGAGTACTGGTGAGTGGGTGGCACGACGTGAGTATGGTTGGGAGATGAAAGTAGTTGTGAACCTACGTCGCGAGGCACATCGAAGAATGCACACTGCGTAGTCGCACTATCTGGGCAGGGGAACCAGGAAATATTTGGGGCTTGACGGAGGACAATCCGATGCTATACTTGACGTAACATTCCCTCATTGACACAGCGCAGATATTCCCAGTTTCTGCGATCCTGAGTATGTATCACAGCCTGAGAGACGAGTGAAGAATTACCCGCCGCGCATATACCTTGCCCTAACTAGCACGCGCAACTCTATCGTATCTCCCATTGTTTGCCAGGGCCAGTTTCACTCTCAACAAGCACAATCAGCAAAACACTAACAGAGGTGACGGTATTCTCATCTATTCTAAACTGATATAGTGGCAGATCAGTATACGCACAGGGCTTAAGACTTGACTCAGTGGAATGCCCCTGGGCAGCGGATCGATGTCACTACAGTCAAACCCCAAGAACCGAGGCGCCCACTTGAGACTCTACAACATAGCCATATTGAAAGCACTGGGTAGATCTATCTTCCTGCATATGAGTTGCCTAAACTGGTTCGCGAATCAATACAGGTTACAACATAGCCATTGGTACCAACCGCGTAGTGGGTGCCGACTGAACCACTTACGCATGAGACAATCCTTCCACGGAAGGGAAGTATGTATAGCTCAAATTATTCCCCGCCGATAAGCTTTCTTCTTCAACCTGTGGTTAAAGCAATGAAGCGTCTTCGCTCCAAAGCCTTAGTGTCACATGGAGCGACAATATGGTCATTCAGGAGGCGCATAGGAGTGCAGCCAGAGCGATGCTATAAAAAAAAGGGACGTACGACCATGGAGATGCAAGCAGAAGAAACAATAATTGGGGATAACTGAGGAAGTGACCGAATATGTTGTTGTATGCATGCAGTAGTAAACATCCTAGATGTACTCTAATTAGTGAGCCTGTCGTCCCGAGCGACGAAGCGGGGTGGAAAAATGAAATGACCCTAAAGCCCTACCTCAAGTGAATGCCCTCATGTATTCCTGTAACAAATGGACTCCCGTGTCTAGCCGGCTGATAGTTTACTTATTTGGCCGAGTTATGCCAGTCGTTAAGCGCCCGGCTATCTTCGGAACATGATTGCTGCTAAACTCTAATCCACATCTGTGGCATCTGTTATTGAACTGCGACATATCAATGTGTCTCACAATTAGACATAGACGGCTGTGTCTCGGGTCTAGTCTTGTCCGATCTAAAAAATTTCAGGCTCCAGCACTTGGCGTCTTTCTTGGGTCAAAAACCAGCACAAAAACCTCTATTTATGTTTCTACTTTTGGCTCAAGAACGAGTTCACGCTCGCGGTCTTTTGGATTCCCATTTATTTCGGAGCTTTGGAGAGGAAAAACATTGATCTCGGACCGAGGAAATTTCTGGACGCCACCTTCAGCTCCCTTTGCTAGACACTTTGCATATACGACACCCCGCTACAAGCCAAGCGTGACCGTGAAACATATATTGCCTTTTCTACAGCGGGATACTAGAGGACCGGGGGCTAGTTTACCACAACTTGTGGGACTTACCACCCCTGAGAAGACAAAAATCTTTGTCGCTGTTGGACTCGTAGGTGGTTTGATTCCTTGGGTGGCGTTCTCATTTGCATACTTCAAATCAGCTCTTCGTATCCTCATCTGTTACTATGGCTTTCCCTTTGGCATTCGGAAAACTAACAGACTTCTTTGCTTATGGTACTAGACCGGTAAATACTCCATATAATGTTAACGTAAAGGCTCAAAATTACTGTAGGAATTACTTCCAGAAAGCGTTACGCCAGTGATCGCAGCTGCTGCGATTGCCGGTTTGTTTACGCTGGGAGCACTAGCAAACGCAGGGCGCATTGTCCTCATGCGATCTGCTGGCGCTCGCATTATCGCTCGCCTGAGGAAGGCAATATATGCTTCTGCATTGCGACAAGACATCGAGTATCTTGAAAGAACCACAGGTCCTGGTGACGTTGTCTCGAGGCTGAATGCAGACGCCTACATCGTGGGAGATGCGTGAGTGAGGGTACCGTTCTGACCTGAAAGTGGTAATTAGTTCAGTATTAGAATTACAGGGAACCTAAGTGATGGTGTTCGGTGCGCTGAATTTACCATATCATATGGCCCGTTTTTTACACCCATTATAGTGCCACAGTGACCGGGATAATCGGCTGTGAGCGTCTTTTCTCTTGTCGTGTCCTTGGATTCGCGTTGATCTTGTAGTAAGCATGATGTTCGTCATTTGCCCGTCTCTCACAGGAGTGATGCTGGCTATCGTACCGCCGGTATCGATTGGCGCAGTAAGTTTTGCGTGCTGATTAACTCTTTTGGCCTCTTTACAAAACTCGTCATAGTTTGTATATGGAAGATATCTTAAAAGGCTGAGCAATCGAACACAGGAAGGACTGGGAGAGATGTCGAAAGTGAGTCTGGCTTACTATTGATCGTCAACCTAGGATACTATACCAACCTTAGGTTGCGAACGAGGCATTGTCGGCTATTCGGACTGTACAGGCTTTTGCCGCAGTCCCACATGAGGAGAGGCGTTTCGCGGACAGAGTCAATCATGTACAAGCGTTGGTTATCAAGGAAGCCCGTGCGTCCGCCACATTCTTTGGGTTATCGGGATGGGCCGGAGAAATAGTTGAATTGGGGTTACTTATTTACGGTTGGCGATCTTGCGTTGTGAAGTTTTACCTGACTATATTTTCACAAGGTGGTGCTCTTGTGTCCCGTGGCGAGATCTCAATTGGGGACCTGATGAGCCTCATCATATACGCGGCGTACATTGATGGATCTTTGAGCACATTCTCGTGAGTCGTAATTTTGATTACAACATGACTCCTCTCATGTGGATTTGCAGTACCTGTTTTGTTGGTCTATCACGTTAATTGTGGGCGAACTTACTACTGACACTTGATCTCTCCTGGATCAGTCATCGCTGACAAAGGGACTCGGGGCATCCGAGCGTATATTCAGCCTCTTGAAACGATCACCTGCTATTACTAGCCCTCGATCCATTCCGTTCGATACCTCCAGGGATCAAGGGGACATCTGTTTCAACAGCGTGTCTTTCGCTTATCCGAGCCGTCCTGACGCTCAGGTTTTGAATAACTTCTCGATGACCATTAAATCAAAAGGCGAAAGCGTGGCCATCGTGTAAGCTGATGTTGTTCTTTACCGCAACTCTGCCTTTGCTAATCAAGGTCCCACTCCCTAGAGGTAGGAGCGGAAGTGGTAAGAGCAGCATTCAGAGCTTGCTACTCAAATTCTACGATCCGGATGCTGGCAATATAAGAATCGGTGGGAAAGGTACACATGATGAACCGCTGAAATATCCTCACTTACGTCGGTTATGCCCGGTAGACATTCGGAACTATTCACTTGAAAGCTGGCGTTCGGCTATTGGCGTTGTGCCGCAGGTAGGTTTTCGGTCGATAACCTGACTCAGTGTCATTCAAGCAAGTTTGTAGGAAGCAGTTATGTTTACCGGAACCATAGCCGAGAATATTGCATACGGCCACACGATGGCATCAAGATCGGAAATTGAAGCAGCGGCAAAACTCGCACACTGTGACTTCATTTGGGATATGCCCGACCAGTTCGATACGAAAAGTGAGTAGATCCATCACGAAGCAAAAAAACCATACGAACAACACATCACAGTCGGTCGGGACAGTTTAAGCGGCGGACAAAGGCAACGTTCGTCTCATTTACACACTCTATATAGTTGTGTCAATCTAGGGTTAGGTATCGCCATTGCTAGGGCCCTGACGAGGAAGCCCATGCTGCTTTGTCTTGACGAGGTACGTATATACTTCAATGACTTAACGTGTGTCTTTGTTTTAGTGAGCAGAGCCATTTCATAGGCAACATCGGCTCTTGATGCTCTGAGCGAATTACGCGTAAACGAGGCAATTGAACAAATTCTTCAATCCAACGAAACATCCACACTGATTGTGGCGCATCGGTTGGTGCTCTCGTATAGCTAGATGTCAGCTGGTGCCAATTTCGTCCTTTTTGTTGGGCCGTTCCCAGATTGTCAACCATACAGCGAGCAAAACGGATAGTGGTATTGGAGGGTAAGGAACATTACGATTGGTGTCAAATATATAAGATATGATTTCTCCTTGCAGACGGTAGGATAGCCGAGAACGGTCTCTATCAAGAATTGGTGCGTTTACTGATGGGATAGCATGGTATCCCACTGCTAATCACTGTCTTTTTGTGATCAGGTGAACGACCCACATTCGAGATTCAGAGCGTTGATGGCGACTCAGCTCGACGCTGTATAATCATCCTACTTGATAGCTAGTGTGGTTAGATCATCTTAGTAGACTCGAATCCAGCGATTTGATGTTGGGTACAGTTTCTTGCAAAGAGCATGCAAGAATAGAATTTCACACCATTCAAGCCTAACGACCTTGAAAATGCTAAGTAACATATATCGGCCGGAAGATGCAGCGCATATATGCACTTCGATTAAAGGCAAGCGGAGTATTTTGCAGTATGCATCGTTGTCTGGCCGTATCCGAGGTCGCCATGCTTATATGTTAGTGAAATGGGTCCCCTGTACCGGGCGTGGCGGCACCGAAAACAATGAAATTCGACCGTATTCGTACTAACAACGGAAACGGTGCATTATATATGCACTTAGCTACTGTAGTTAGTAGCTGACCTGGACCCGCGTTCAGATGCTCACTTATTCGCACTTACTGTGGCACTGCGAATGCCGATCATGCAGCTTTCTCGAAGACAGGGATCGGATTGGCGAAAATGCGATACATGTTTGGTTAGGCATCAATGTACCATGATGTTATTGTGGGTGAAAGGGCTATGTACATGAATTGGATAGAGTGCAAGGGCAATTGTAAGATAGATAAGTTTGCGGAAAACAAAGCAACACGTGATGAAAATAAAGACACAGCGTTAAAGCAAAAACGAGAAGAAAAAAAGGGAACCCGATCTAAGTGAGCACGGTTCGAATAACTCGCGCAGTCCAGATGCTACTAGCCGTCGGTGGAGGTGGCTCTTCCGGGGGTGGGTAGGTTCGCTCATCGATTACCTATCGTAAAATCATTAACACAGGCCTAGACTATCTATAACATCGTATTCACCTCTTCAGGCATTGGCTTCGTCTCGCGAAGCACCTGAGCAATCTCCGGGTGCGGCTGGAAGTTATAGTCAGTCGTGCGGTGGATGCGTGCTTGGAGCTCGACCATTTCATTCGCGATCCGCGCTATGATTTGGAATTTTCCCCACTGACGATGAAGTGATTCAGTAAACGAGCATAGTAGAGGAATGGATTGACGCACGTGGATCAGCTTGGGGTTTCCTTCCTTTGAGTCCCGGTTGGACATCACTCGTACCATGTCACTCGTGTGAATGGCCCTGAACGGATGGGTTGGTACGAACGCATGATTAGAAGGCGGGCAGCTTACATCGTGGGGATTAGGGGTAAAGAGGTGTGTTTCAAAGCGGTCTTGTATGCGCTGCCGTTTGATTTGAGGATAAGAACTCGCATGCTGAAGCCAAAACACATGAGTGAATAGAAGAAAAGGAATAAAGCCAAGCGAACCTGAGGAACCGCTTCCAGTTAACTTCTCCCGCTTGTACGTATCGCTTGATGTCGGCGCCATCGCTCCCCGCATACACCTTGTCCATCGCGGCGATAACAGTGTGCAGAGCCGCGAAGTTATTGAAGCCCCGCAGGTAGGATGCAACGAGTATCCAAAATTCGAATACAAACGCACGATGACGCACTTTGGGTAATGCGAGGATAAGGGACGCGACTCTGAGTCAATGGTTTGTTAGATGAGTGAAGATAAGAACAGTTAGACGACGTACAGAAGACCAAGGCGCTCAAACTGAAACGAGGCGCGGTCGAGCGGGTGTACCGCAGGATCGCGGTCTTGTCGGGTGGTGTACCCGTGTCGCAGCCAGTCGCGCGGCTTCCCAGTTCGAATCATTAGCTTAGATGAAGATGAGTTCTTGGGAGACTGCAGGACTTACCTCGAGGGCCAGGAAAATAGAAACATCCTCCCGCGTAATCTCCTCGGCAACATGTAAGGGGTTCATGTTGAGCGTTGCCCTAGCTATTCTTCTTAGCTCCCGTCCCTCTTGTTCAGGGATGGCGAGTCTCGGCGAGGGATCGGCCGAGCCTCGGCGAAGGAACAAGGATAGAGGGCGGAGTCCGCTGGACGTGGAAGGGCCAGCAACTGAATCAGATGAGGGCTCGGAAGCGGACGTCACTGCGACGCTCGTCGAGACAGAGACCTTGACGGATGCGAGTGGCGACACGCGGTTCAGCTCGGTGCTATGCGGACGGCTCTCGGTGTTTTCGCTATCTGACTCCTCGTCCTCAGTAAAGTCGGTCTCAGGTTTAGCCCAGTCAATCGCGTCATCTGTTAAGGTCTGAAGGTGTCCAAGCCGGGCCTCGAGTCCTGTGAAATAAAAGTTTGGTAAATGAAAGATTTAGCGACAACGAACCTACTCGGTGCGCCTTCATGCGAGTACCTGTCCCTAAACAAACTAAACGACCTGTCAGCAACAACATCCTCATCACCGAAAACTGCACTGACCGAATCAACACTTTTAGTGGATCAATTGCGCCAGGCGAGCCGAAGTCCCGTGGGTATTTGCTAGTCCAGTCAAGGAGGTAGTCGAAGATTATCAAGACGGAGCGACGGGTCTCATGCTCGTCTTCGGCAATCGACCGTAGACGACGAATCATCCCGAGTAGGATTTCCCGCGGGGTCGAGAACCGTCGGAAAGTCATCATAAAATTATGATTGAATGGGATATCTGCGAGGTTTGACTTGATGAATGAAATTCTCGTTCATGTAGTCACGTACTTACCAAGGCCTGGAACCATTCCGCCTGAGAGCCGCGCAACCATATCTTCCAGGGTCATGAACGCGAACCTGAGCGCAATAATGAGTGGTTGTTTACACACTCAAGTATTACTCATATACTGACTTGTCTTGTCGGAATTTGGGCGGCAAGACAAGCACGCTTAGGTTATGCTCGCTAGGCCTCGCTTCCGCCGTATCTCCGCTCAAATATTCCCCTTCTGGTGTTGGTCGGTTGTCCCTTGGTTCCTCCGTACTCTTGGATAACTGAACCGCTGCGAGAATGGCGCTCGCTTTTCGAACGACCGCAGCGGACGGCTCGGCAACCCGATCGCGTGCTTCTTGACTCAGCAAGTCACTCATCGAGCGAGCCCGAGTGATGATAGGCCGAGAGTCTGGTTGGAGGTGAGTCGGGGACATCGGCGTGTTTTGGAGAGGGGAAGTGGAGGCTGCAGGCTCAGGCGGAGGCGGTGGGGGCATTGGAGGCGTGGGAGGGTTTGGCTGCGCTGTGGAACGCGCGCGAGAGCGGGAGCTTCTGTGTGAGGGGCGTCGGTCGAGCACTTCCGGCGAGGCGTGATTGAGGTATCCGTTGCCCGTATTCGGGTGTTCCTGGTCGCCTAAGGCACATCATGAGCATCACTGTTTTCTAGCAGCATAATGTACTTACGTTGATTGCGTGCCGTTGATTTATACATCCACGTAAACGAGTTTTGCATTTGTTCGATCCCGTAGGCCGAGAGCTCAGAAACTTCGATCAGGCCGGTGTGGGACGCGAGCGCGTCGATGAAAACTTCGTTGGGTGGGACAATTCCGTCGGGGAGGATGCGAGGAGAGGCTGGGGTGCCGTCTTCCTTGAGAGAAGGCCGGATCCAGTCACTCTTGCACCCTACCCAAATGAGCGGGTATCTGCGTGCGGCGAACGCATCTGTAAATGTGTCAGTTGTGGCGGTCTTAATGGCTAACGAGTGTATCCTGACCATTCAGCCTTTGGATCCCGTCAAAGCTCCCTGCTTCGTTGCCCTCCCGCGAGGCATTGTAGCAGAGTACAACAGCATCGATGTGCGGAAGCGTATTCGGCCATATCTCCTCGCCGCGATCGAGCGCGTCCAGGAGCGGGGCTGAATCAATCTCGACGGTGCTAACCGGAGAGGTATTTTTGGTTTTGTCGACTATAGTCGCAACGTCTCGAAGCTCGACTATGCGATAATAAGGGCTACTTCGAATACAATTAATGAATTGACGTACCGATAATCTCTTCCTCACCGAACCGAACCCATTTCTGCTTGGTTTCCTGCTTAAACTTCGGATTCGCCCCATGAGATGCGTTCGTAATAATCGAAGTCTTGCCGCATCCTGCCGAACCAACAAACGCGAACGTATATTTCGGTCGAGTTTTGGATTTTCGAGAAGACGTGGCCGTGGGAGCCGGCGCAATATGTTCGATCCCTCGACCGGGAGAGACGCTTGGTGATTTTCGGAGTGCTTGAGCGAATCGGGAGAACCGACTGCGGGTATTTGAGCCGCTCCCAGAGCCGGAGCCGGACCCACCCCCGTTGGATTCGGAGACGGAACGCTGGCGGGAAGATGACATTGACGGGGGCTTGAGGCGTGGGTTTTGAGTCGAGGAGGACAGGCTAGCAGTACTGGTAGAAGACGGAGTAGGTGGGGGGTGTTGAGTGGGAGTGGGTGTTTGAAGCGAACGCTGGTCCGGGGGTGTAGGTCCAGTTGGGAGCCGAGGAGATGACTGCGAGCGCGATTGGTTACCGAGAAGTGCGTGCGCAGGGATAGGAGGAACGGGTGGTGCGTCCGGATCACCTGTAAAAAACGGAGCGGCAGGAAACGACCGGCTCGACGAACGGGAGCGGGAAACAGTAGGCTGGGGGAATGGAGGCATGGAGGTGGTTGTAGAGATATATGGCGAAACATCGATATCTTCGCTGTCCGAGATATAATCCGAGATTGTTTCGTAGCCGACCTTGGCGTCAGTATCATCGCTCGAATCAAAGTGGAGGGCACGAGGACGGCGAGGAGAGGGGTTTGTCGAAGGCTCAGCATCGCTGGTAGCGGACAGATACGTATCGCTGTCGTATTCCAAGTGAGGGTCATTAGCTCGCCCTTTTCCTTTTTGCGCCGCCGTCAACCTGGGAAGTTGTGGTTCAGGAGTAGGATGCGCGCTCAGAGCACCGATGTGTTCAATAGGTGGGGTTTCACCGCCTGTGCTCGCGTATATCGGGCCCTGCAAGCTCGTCATGAGTAAGGATTATGCTCTAGGTAATAGAATAAAAACATACATTCGGTTGGCTAATGTACACGTGGTCGCCGCAGAACTGGTTCAGTGCGGCATTGACGTTAGATACATCGTCGGTCGCGCTGACACTGACGCCAGGGAGAGTTGACGCGCTGACCGAGAACGCTGGATTCTGATATGCGGGTGCGCTGGGAGGGGTTGTACCGAGAAGACGGGGCCCTTCTGATTGGGTTCGGATGAGAGGTGGCGGGGTCGGTCGCATCGTAATTCTGTCGGCTGAAATGGAGCGTCGAAGGCTAGGAGCATTTAAGGACAACGTAACAGGAGGAAAAGGCGAGTTGTCCAGTTGTATAGGGCTTGCATTGAGAGAAGATGCGGCGGTATGATAGGAAAGAAGCGATTTGAAAGCGGCAAACGAGTTCTGTGGGCTCGAGGAAGAGTCCTCCAACTCGGTGTCGTTACCCGAATCATAATCGTTTGGAACGCTCATCTTGCTGAGGTTTGCCGGTGTGGGTATGATGTGGGTATCTGCGGTGGGTGCAACTATATCCGAGAGAGTAGTGAGATCCACCGTGCCATGAACATCCTGGAAGGACTATGATTGTTAGTTATGTGGGCATACCATGACTAAAAGGGTATACACACCTTGTTTTTTGTCATCATTTGACATTCAACATTCGTTGCCAGTCCTACCCGAAAGTCCTAAAATCTGAAGAAACACGTCGATTTTTTGCACAGAGATTATTTAAAGTTTCCTTGCTTACTGTATCGTTCAAAGTCAGCGGCGCATTCTGGTATCAAGTGTAGTGAGAGTCGGCTATGGGATGAGAGTGTGTGACGTGAATGACACAGACGACCAAACATTGATCCACACTGCACGCCGCACGCACCTTGATTCACCGCGAACCCATGACAGAGTTTTAGTGTCGAAGATATCTGTTGTATGATATTGAGAGACCACCGATGTCTACGAAGTCTCAGGCAAGCCGACAGTCCATGACTCAGTTTCCAAAGATTTCGCTTACATGAACCCAAGAAAGCATCTTGACCATAGTCGCAGGACGACACGTACAGTGGTAGAATCTTCAGAGCTATTGACGATGTAATATATTGATCTGGATGCGAGTAGTAGGGATTGGTTCTGGAATCGCTGTAGCGTACAGACACAGTTTCACGCTCCCCGCTCATATCGAATGAGGGTTGAAATATTTTGCATCTCACGCGTGTATTTAGCTCAAGCGAAATATCACGAGTGTGATGTAGAAGAAAATTAGGTCGGCAATATCATACCTATTGGTGTAGAAGTCACTAGGCTCTCTAGTCTACCAGTATGTTGGCTGTATGCGCAATTCCCAACATCAGGTTGTCGGCATATATACGTTTTCTCGCGGTCACAACATAGTTCGATCCGGGATTGCATCTTGGACCACATGTAAGAGCGTAAAGTACTCGTTCGCTGGTCTTACGTGTTTCGAGTGGTTAAGGTGATCGTCGATTGGTCTGCCATAGCAAGTTTTGTACTCCAGTGTGACTATAACGCGTCTAATTGTGACGCCATTAGCTGTCTAAACCTCGAATTCGGGTTGGCGACCTGAATGAAACGCGTTGAGTAGATGGAGTGAAATATCTTCTATTTGCTTACGAGTGCCTGGTAAGTACCCTCCTCAGTCACCTTGCCATCTTGGAGAATGGGTCAATATAAGGAATTAAGAGAATCGAAACATATCCTTACCCTCAAGTACAACGATTCTGCCTGCTCGAGAAATAGTCGAAAGCCTGTGAGAAGTCCAAATGAATACGAGCGCCAAGCAGACATGATACAGAACGCACCGGTGTGCGACAATTAGAGTCGAGGTCTCTTGAGATTGAAGGATGCGCTCAATCGCCTCGTTGACTCGAAGTTCGCTCAGCGCATCCAGAGCGGACGTAGCCTAATAATTCAATTGACTTGCTCAGCTCGATGCACCGAATAAGATGAAATGAACGAACCTCGTCGAGACAAAGTAGCACGGGTTTTTTCAAAAGCGCGCGAGCGATTGCGATGCCTATTCACCATCATCTCTTGCGTGATCGGCTATAGAATGAAGTTCTCATTGAACTTACGCTGTCTTTGTCCGCCGCTCAAGCTATCCCGTCCAACTGATTCACACTCGGTGAGTTCGAGTCGAATATAGATATCGACTAGAGCTCACTTTGCGTCTCGAATTTATCCGGCATGCCCCACACGAAATCACAGTTTGCAAGTCGAGCGGCTGCTTCGATGTCGGTTTGCGTTGCAGTGGAATGGCCGTATGCAATGTTTTCGGCAATGGTACCCGTAAACAACACGGGATCCTGCAAATAATGTGAGATCGTGATGCTATTCAGATAAGTAGGGGCCAACCTGAGGAACTATGCCTATGGCCGAGCGCCAACTTTCC
>WSLO01000459.1:6220-16225 GCA_019677385.1 Ceratobasidium sp. 392
TTCGTATCTATGCAAAGAGTCTTGTTCTCTAGTTTGGGCAGAGTCTATCTGCGGCCCAGCGCTCAACTACGCATTCAGAGCAGATTCAAGTCGACGGATCCCCCATTAACTGATCCCTACCCGCTACCGCTTTCCAAGGGCGTGCCCCAGGGAGAACCGGATCTAGACGAGTCTTTGTTACCTCCTCCGATCGCTCGGCCAAATGAACCGTTGTCCTCCTTGCGAGCACGCCTGGTGTACCAGACTCGAAAGCGCGGGACTTTAGAATCTGACTTGTTATTGAGTACGTTCGCCAAAGAGCATCTTCCTGCGATGTCGGAGGCGGAGCTACGTGAATTCGACAAGGTAAGTTTGTCGATCAGGATCTGTTTACGTTCTCTTACCTTAGTCTGTAGCTCCTTGACGAGCCTGATTGGGATATATACTATTGGGCGATTAACAAGAGGCAGCCCCCTGAACGGTGGGAGGGTACCGCGTTATTAGACAAGCTGCGCGTGCATGCCAAAAATGAGGGAAAGGCTGTACGGAGTATGCCCGCACTTGATCAATGGACGGCTTCGCTTTCTTCTTCACGATAGTCAAAGACCTGTTTGTATGAATCAAGTTTTAATCCAAAGCAAACGAATTGCTATGAACGTTTGCTCATGGCGATATCATTTGGACTTGCGGTAACTTGCACAATTGACCACGAACCATCAGATGCCGCATACAATAACAACTATGTCTTGTTGGTGAGAGTATGTAGGAATATAAAGAAAACATGCAGGTACCTGTCGTAAGTCATACAAAAAATCTATAATAATTAAATAAAACACTACTTGGGCGGCGGAGACTCGTCATTTGGTGTCTCTGACCGCTTCCACCTAGACAAACGCGAGTCGTATCGCTGTAAGAGTAGCCTTTCCACCCAACCGCCAGGTGGAAAGGCCTTTTCCCATTGGTTATGCAGGTGCACCGAGAACACGTTGCCCAATGCGACGTCAAGTTCTCCGCCTTCAGCCAGTCCTGTCTTATCACCGCCATTCCGCCTTCCTTCACCCCATTTCTTCGGATCTTTCGTGAAAGGATCTGGCAATCGATTGTCGAGTCGACAGCTACGACCATCCGAAAAGCAAAATGGTAGGACTTTGAACGGCTGGATTCCTTCGTGAACTAGTCGTCGCCACATTTTTAGGTACAATGAGGAGCCCCAGTCGGTGGTGCCAGGGCGGGGTGGGGGAGAGGAGCTGATGATATGAAAGGCCTCGCACAGGTATGGGGAGTGTTTGTAAAAATGCATTAAAGCACCGTTGAGCGGCGTATAACGCTTGTCTGCCACGCAAGGTAAGTGGAGTGCCGGCTCTGGTATGTTTAATGCGTACCATAGCAATCCCACTGAGTCACAAACTCATGTTCTAACAAGGGGGCAAGGTCCCTTGTAAGTAACGAGTCCATATCGATCCACACGCCTCCCTCGGCCCAGGTGACGAGCAAGCGAATCAAGTCGCCATCAATCCAAGCTCGTTCGTCCTTCCGATGCAACAACGGGGATCCCTCAAGCTTAGTCCCTTTTGCAAGTTGACTGACATCAGCCCGTCGGACTTGAAAAACAGTGCTGGGATATCGCGAGGTGAATTGCATGACAAACTTGTTGGATGGCAGCAAGTTTCCGTTAGTCCACAGTATAAGGGTCGAGTGCGTAAGGTCTTGAGTTGCAAAAAACGATTTCAGCATCCAAGCTTGTCGTTCCCCAAATGGCTCTAGGTCGTCTCGCCAGTACGTATGGAAGTTGGTGTGATGCCTGAGCTCTTGTGAAGACGTCTCGTCTTTGCCAATAGTGCCGGCAAAATCGTAGCAGTCCATGCCCATTCTTAGAGGCACACCAGCCTGGACCTCCCACCGTTTTCGCCTGTCAAGTGCCCACGACACATTGTACGCAGTACGCGCCACATTATCCGCCCGAAAACAACCCGCCAGCGGCTCCAGCTTCAGAACCTCGTCTCTAATCCAACTTCGTCGAAACATGGCAATTTCGATGTGCGGCTCCCAGAGCGACCAGAGAAGGATGATGCATAATGCCAGGAATGCGAGCCCCCATTTTGAAACCGATACCCACGTTCTCGGTCGTCGAGGAAGAGCAAAATGGATCCGCCTTCGTCGTTTTGACGGTCCGGCCGCGCGGTAGGCAGCAGAGTCAGGAGAGTCGGAGCGGCGGTGATTCGACTGTGAGTGCGGGTAGGAATGTCCGTTGCCTGGAGCATGGTGTGGATCATAAAGTGGGAGCCTAACAGAGCCCGCGCGAGGTCGTTGCATAGTCTAGAGTGCTGAGGCCTGTCACAAACAGCTTGCTCCCGTCAAGCAAAAAGACACCACACTAACTATCATATTTAGCCTCGACACAAGTTTTACTAAAACAATCTCACCAAATACGACCAGAAGGCCCAGTTCCCTCTACCAGATTTTTAGTAGCTGCAAGCAGGCAAGACCTGGTCACGCTTGGTATCCGTTGGCTGAGAAGAAAACACGTGGAACCCGCAAAGGCAATCCAGAGGCAGTGTCCGAAAATAAGAATCACTTTTGTGTCGGGAAGAACATAAGCAGATAGAATTACAAGCACGAGGCGAAACGAGATAGAGATCGTCAAATGTGTGGAGTTTCGGGCGCGTTCGTGTCAGCGCTTGTCGAAATTTCGGCTACCAACAAACCACTACAAGGCCCAATTATATACCGAGCAATAAGAATCGTAGATTGTGATACTAGTACATCCAGCAGCGATACGCGAATGTGACAGAAAAAAGGGGGTTCATGAAGAACCAAGCGAAGAAAAAAGCAAGGCAATAGCGTTAGGCCCGAACAGCATAGTAAAAAATACAGAGTATAAATGCAGTAAATGAAACCCACAATTCGCGTAGTCACCACAAGCATACCGTAAAAAAATCCAGAGTTCTCATCGCCCCACTAACACCCCACGCCCCGTCTCCGCTTCCTCGCCTGCTCCCGCTACCGTCGTTCTTCACCGTTGTGGGCCAGCACCCCGTCCAGCAGCGCCTCCTCGGTTGCCTTGGTTGACAGCTCCGCCTCGAGGTTGTCCTCCACGGCCTTGAGCTGCAGCTGGTCCGCCGTTACGTGCTTGCTGTGATGCTTGTTGAGCAGCAGGTGCTGGGGTGGTTTGCCCATTGGTACCTATATTTAGACATCAGTTTAATATATGGAAGGCGGCAGCATAATTTAATTCGGTACCTGGGGCGGAATTTGTTCTGTTTGTGGGCTTCTGTCCAGCAGGTTCGTCCATAACGCTAGGGGCAACGTAGAGGCTCTTGTTAATCTCTGCAGGAATGGGCTGGATCTCCGTGCCCAACTCTTGCTCGATTCGATATAAGTTGAACCGGTCTTCGTACGTTATAAGATTGATGGCCAATCCAAGGTGCCCGAAGCGACCCGAGCGACCGATACGATGCAGGTAGGTTTCCGAATGTTTAGGAAAATCGAAATTAATAACCACATTAACTGCTTGGATATCAATACCTCGGGTCAAAAGATCTATGCCGAGTAACGTTAAGCATGTTCTCAACTGCAACATTCATGATCATACCTGAGCAGACCAAGTTGCGGCAGACCCCATTACGGAAATCATGAAAAACGCGGTTACGAGCCGACTGGATCATCTTCGCGTGCGAATAAAAGCATGAATACCCAAGCTCGGTAACCTTCTTAGCTAATAGCTCGACACGGTTTGTCGAGTTGCAGAATATAATCGACTGATTGATTTGTAGCTGAGGTGTGTTGATTTAGTAATGGAAGTGCAATCAGAGCACCTGAGCGTCATACCTTTGCAAACAGGGTATTAAGGCAGTGGACCTTCTGACGCTCCTCTACGAACGCATAGTATTGTGTCACACCACGAAGCGTCAACTCGTCCATCAAGTTAATTTCGTGGGGGTTCTTCATGTGTTTGTCCTAGATAGTTTAATGGTTAGGCGTGCGTAGCATACATCCTCGAAAAAGGTATCCCTTACCTTGAACTGCTTGACAATCATCGGGAAAGTTGCGCTGAACAACATAACCTGCCGGTCAGCTGGCACAAACGACAAAAGCTGCTCCATAACTGGGGTAAATTCCGGTGATAAAAGCTTGTCGGCTTCGTCCATAACGAAGACGCGACACGAGGATAGATCTGCAACCTGCTTTCCCGCGAGATCCAGGATTCGGCCGGGCGTGCCAACCAAAACATGAACGGGTTCGGAGAGACGGATAATATCGTCCTTGAGGGTAGTCCCGCCAGTAGTAACCATCACGTTTATTCCCATGTGTTTCCCCAAGGTTTTGCAGACTTGCGCGGTTTGGAGTGCGAGTTCTCGGGTAGGGGTGAGTAGCATCGCTTGAATCTTAGGTTTAGTAGGGTCGACTTGTTGCAGGGATGGGATGGTAAAAGCTGCGGTTTTGCCGGTACCGTTCTTCGCACGGGCCAGTATATCTCGTTTGGTAAGGGCTACGGGAATTGCTTCTTCCTGGATAGGAGAGGGGCGTTCAAAGCCGGCTTCGAAGATACCCATTAATAACTCGCGTCGCAGCGCCATATCTTCGAATTCGAGTCCTTTGGTAGCTGTGACATCCTTCACAGAACGGTCAGACCAGCGTAAAAATCAAAAAAGCGCGGGAAAAAATTCACCTCAGTTTGAGGGCGGTCATCTTTGGGTGGTGCGCGTAGCCCAGCTTTCCAATCGCCATTAGCGCTGATTGAGTAACACTTAGGTGAGTAGTCAGGGTGATAAAATGGGGCGTTTGGCTTACGCTGATGAAGCGTTTGGAGTTGATGCCATAGTAGTTAATGAGGTCGGTTATATGTAGAAAGCGAGATTACACGCGCAGAATGGGTTGAAGATAATGTTGGATGACACTACTTGGAGAACAGGACAGGTTGATATGGGTGACCGGTAGGATGGTATTCAAAGGTTTCGGGCGGCAACGATATAATACCCAGTTCGATTTGCGTTTGGATGGGTTTTCAACGGGGCAGCTGTGGTAATTACAGCCTTTTAATTTGCTTTGGCGAACCACAGATGAGTGAGGCTAAGATTCGAGGATGGTGGTGAAAGGAGGGCAATTGGAGTTGGGCACCGCCCTAGGAACAATATCCCTGAACTAAACGCCGTGGCTAAACCAAATTAGTTTTGGAGCATGTAAGCCTAGTACCACCAGTTCACAGATTTGACATGAATGAAAAAGTAAAGGGTTATAACATATCTAAGCGTATATACATGATACGAGCTGCCGTACAAAAATGGCTTCAAGCCAAACTCTCAAATCTATTACAACCCACTGCTATCAAAAAGTCGTTGACATCTTCTTGACTACTCTTCCGACGCCCATTCGGAGAGAGGGACGGAAGAGTAGATTTGTTTGAGGCATAGCTAATTATTCGAGTGTGTTGTGCATCAGATAAGGCTGTATGCACAAAACGAAGAACATAAAGCCGGATCTCTGGCGCTAATTCGTGCCATGGAAATACATTGCCAGCATTGGCTAGAACATCCCCTTCCCTCCCGAGGAGTACCGTCCTTGCGATAACGAGAAGGGCCCTAGCGTCATGCTCCACTCTTTTGAGATAGACCATGTTGCGAGCGAGCATGAGGCCAAGTGCCTGTAGAGTAGTATCGCGTACAGAGGTCTCGTCGACAGCATCGTCTCCTGGTTCGGGTGCTGAGTTTGCATAAACCTCCAACTCATACAGGGTGGTGTTTCCAGTGCGGAGGCTGCTCACGAGCTTATTCAGGCCATTATAAGAGAGCGAGTTCGCGTTTAGGTGGAGAGAACGTAGCCCGTAACAAGCAGGAGATAGAAGAAACCTGCTAAGTGCAGGGATAGACACTTGAGTCAAACCGAGCCTTGAAAGTTGCAGATTGCGTAGGTGAGGCGTGTTTAGTTCTCCCAAGAAACGGATCAGGAAATTGTCGGAGAGCATTTCGTTATTCGTTAGTACCAAAGTCTGAACTTTGGAATGGTTTAGTGCATCTGCGAATACTTTGGCAACTGTGCTTGTCCCTGCGATTTGGTTCTACAAAAGCGGTTTATTATCAGACAGGTGCATGCGCAAAAATCGAGCGTGTGCTCACCCCCATAAGGTATAGTTTCTGTAGAGTGGTATTACGCTTCACATATCGTGAAATCACATAAAGACCAGAATCTCCAATCCCGCAATTGTTCAAATTGATCTCCTCAATGGGCGCTTTGTTCTCTGGCCGACACAGGTACCGTACGATTGATGCCATCCCGTCATCTCCCAGAGGATTGTGACCCAAATTGATATTGGTGACTTGTGGTGTGCGCTGAAGTCGCCGTAAGACGATGTCGACCCCTGGTATATGTTTGTTGGTTACTCAGTATGCGGCCATCTACGCAATCTTACCTTCCTGGCCACTCAAGCCATAATCGTAAAGCTCAACATGAGTTGCAGAAGTCAAGTCGTGAGTCGGTCTAGATCGTGCAAGACCAGCTAAGAAGCTTCTCATCTAGGTTGATATTCAGGTGTGTCTAGTACCAGTTTCTTTTCTATTCTGGAGCGGGAGCAAGATAATAAGAGGACCAAAACTGAGCAAAGGGCCAGGAGCTCTCAGGTGGTGGTGGGAAAGAAGCGGGGCCATTTAGGAACGCTAACAAGCGCGGAAATATAGCCATACGCAAACGTGGTAGCGTTTACTTGAAAGCAGACAAATTCTAGGATACGCATACATTGAACTAACACACTCGTGAAATAAAAGACACTTATGGTTGAGAATCAGCAATGGCTTGAAAAACCAGACATGTTTACAGAGATAACATCGACAAGCAGCCAGTTGCAATATTACTAGTATATAGATCCAACCCAAGAAATCTCAATCACTCTATTTCGGAAGGTGCGGGGGAGGAGCGAGGCGGTGGCTGTGTGCGTCTCCGCCCAATGGACAAGCCGAAATTGCTTGCAATGTTAGCTAACGTACTCCCTGCACTCACTCCTGGAGCTGTAGAAAGTGGCCGTCTTCGGGCTACCGCTGTGCTTCCCATGCCGTCGAACGCAGAACCTGATGGAGAGGGTATACTGGCATCATCAGGAGTAGCTGCTGAACTCGTAGCTGGTACGGCTGGCTCAGATAATGCTGTGGTTGGAGCTGCCTTGTTAGATCCGTTTAAGTGAGGCGGACGCACGCTAAATAGGACCAATTAGCAGCGTTAGATGATACGAATAATGAAACAGCTTACGAAGATAACGAAGTCGTCCGAGACCTGGAGCGTTCAGCGTTGTGAGGGCTTGATAATACCGACTGAGGACGAGGCGACGTCGGCGTAGGTGCTTGTGCAAGTACCCTAGAAAGAGATGATGGCCCAGCAGTAGGACTAACACTCATCTTACTGAAATACCGTGTCCCAGCGGACGGAGAAGGGGCTCGTCCTCCGGTCATAGGATTAGGGGGCATTCCGACTCCCAAGGTGTCCTCTCTCTCAGCAAAGGAGGCAGGGAGTGCGGTGGCTAATGCGGTGGTTTCGCTCCACGAGGATATACGTTCTCTAGCTTCATACGAAGCGATCGACAATGGGCGAATGGTGCTCGAATTTGTGCGCTTTTTGGCAACGTTGCTTGGCTGAGTCCAGTCTTCAACGTCCAGTAAGAAGAACTTGACGCCATCTCCAAGCCTTCATGAACGGTAATTAGTTAAAATCTCCATGCGTAGCAAGTACTAACCCAAAGGGATTCCCGTCTGGTTGCTACGAGCGCATATTAGCTCCGCAAATAAATCAACAATGAGTAATGGTCATATACCTTGCTATCTGCGATCCTCTCAGTGATGGACAAGATTCGGGCAACAATCCACTCGCGTGATTTAAGAAGTTCACTGATATCTTCGGTAGCATTGAGGAAGTAATGGGGGAACGCCACTGAAAGGTCGAAACAGTCTCAGTAGATTGAAAAAGATATGGCGTTGAACCGGTACCATTAAAGGCGGCCCATGGTTTGGCAATCGAATTCCGTGTAGGCAAGAAAAGCGCTAGATCGCCACGCCCAAAGTTTCTAAATGTGATTTTACTCTTTGATCGTTCGCTATATGAGGCGGCAATGGGGTCATTTCAGGTGAGGATTTACTCTAAATTTACTCACCGATACTCCTTAGACAGCTTGAGGTACTTGCGTGAATTCGACCCAATCTTTATGATTGCTTCATCAAGCGTCTGGAGATTCAAGGCTAATAATGCATCTAGCATCACTTGTGGTTTGGACGGATCAAAGTCGGGCAATGCTGCCGGCGGATCCACGATAAGAGCAGGGGGCGAAGGGATTTCTGGAGACTGGACTGTGTTGATATCCGCCCCATTTGGAACCCTGGAAGCCTTGAGGATGTTGTGGGCCGTAGAGAGCGTCTGATTGTGGGAGTTGTACAAGGTTCGCGCCGCAGATGCAAGCTGGACAAGCGTGTCTTTGAGGCTAGCCAATTTAGCCCGGAGTTCGGTGTTCTCTGATTCCAACCGAGCGATTTCTGGCTGCAACCGCTTGGTACCGGGTGTACCTTGAGGAGCACTATCGAGAGCCTGACGGAGCTCTGCAACCTGCTGTTCTAGTACCGCTGTCTCAGTGGAATTAGTTTGGCTTCCTACCTCCTGTTTTTCGTCTCGCTCACCTCGGTCACCATCCGTCTCAGCAATATGGTCGCGTAAAGAGCGCTCTGCAGCATTAGATTGTTCCCTGAGCTGCACATCTCTCTCCTGTAGCGCACTGCTAAGATCATCTCGCTCGCGCCGAACTAGTTGGAGCTCCTCTTCCAGTCTCCCGTTTCGCGCTTGGAGTTGCTCCACCGCCAAACTAGAGTTCACCCTCTTAGACTCAAGTTCTTCCAGCCTTCTGGCAGTCTGCAGGTTTGCGGGATCATCCGTCCGAGCCCCTGAAGATAATTCCTGTTTCAAAGTTGAGAGAGCCATCTCGGTGTCCTTTAGCCTTTGTTCGAGACCTTTTCGGCTAGCGATCTCCGCTTTATGCTTCGTCCGGGTAACGTCCAGTTCGATTTCCAGTCGTTCAGCTCGAGTCTTGCTTGCAGACGCCGAGGCTGCCTCTAAGCGGAGCCGGTCAACTTCGCTGGTCAAAGCCGCGGTCTCACGCTGGAAGGCAATTTCTTGTTCGGTATTTGCCGCTCGGGCATTGCGAAGTTGTTCGATCACCTCCTGAAGGTTAGAAGTATCTGCTGTAGCTAACGTGTTGATCAGTAAAGCAGATTTTCATTTGATGATAAGACTTACATTGCTTTCGCGACTGATATATGCGCGAGGCAGATAATACTATGTAATTGAGAATCAGCTTGGAGAACAGAACGGAATCACAGCAAAAGCTTACCAGCCCTTCCTGCGAGTTTATCAAAGTCCGACTCGAGATTATCAAGTTTAGATATGAGTCGTTCAAAGGCTATTCTCGCTTCCGAAGCCGGATGTGGCGTATTTGGAGGCAATGGATCACCGCTGGGAGCATTCTCTATCTGAGCCACAAGCTCCAGAAACACTAAGTACGAGTGTGAGCTCGGCGCGCCACTAACCTTTGGCTTTCACGCGCTCACCTTCGATATCTTGACGCTCTAAACTAATAGAAATTTCTCCTCCGCCACTTGTAGAAATTTCTAAAGCAGGCGCAGGCTCTTCCATTCCTCGCGGGTCAAATGGGAGCTGCCCATGGACCTCACTTCGATAGATCTGTCGTCGCTTTCGCTCGTGTGCAGACAGCTTCGCCAGAACCTCTGCAATAGCTTGGGCTTTGTCCATGAAGAATCTACCTGTTATCACGTCCAGATGTCAAGGAATATAATAAATAGAGCCCCAAGAATGACTTACTGAATTCACGCCTACGGACAACTTCCACAATCGTGGCGCCGTACATATAGAGCATATTTCGAAGACGTTGTAGGTGTGGGAACCCTCCCTTCTGCCTAAAATCGACCTCTAAGGTTGCAAGTTCATCCGCCATACGAGACATCAAGTGTTGGGCATCGGAAACTCCAGCCAAGAAGGAGAAAA